>CAMKVN010000791.1:0-23832 GCA_946474995.1 Funneliformis geosporum
TAAATAGGAGTAACTTAGGATCAAGTATCGATAGATCGTTTTAGTTTTGTCTTATATTAGTTTTAGTAGTTTTAAAGCCTTTAATAAATAAACTGTTTAGTACAGACGCGCTGACAGAGGCAGTACTATAATTTTTGTTTGTTAATCATTTACTCTACGCGAATTATTATATTTCCTTTACACTTATAAAATTATACTTAAGTTCTCTATCTTCTTTACGAAAGAAACCTTCTGCACACGTAACATAACGCTTATTTAAGTTGAGCGTTTTAAAGAATTGGCGTAACAGTATTCATTCTGAAATCATTTGTTTTCAAGTAATAAAAAAAAATTCCACTTTGACATATTCCTATCTTAAACCCATTTAACTTTCAATCTGACTAACAAATAATATTCATTAGTTACAGAGTAAAGTGAAGCATATATATATGATATGAGAACAAATAATGTTAACTAGTTACAAAGCAAAGCATGAATACAAGATGTAAAAAAAAATATTGCTACCCTTTTTTAGTGTATGCTAATATAAAAGGCATATCTGAAAGCAATCATAAAAACAATATTCATTCGAAAAAGAAAATCTATCATATAATATAAATGTAAGCATATTGGATTCTGAGAATATTATATCCCTAGTACTAACCTATCACTAGTCTGTCACTAGCCTGACTTTTTGCAAGCTTTTGACGTTAATAAAAATTTCGAATGCAATATTTACCTGCATGTTTTCTACAGATACTATAAATAGAGAAAGATAATTTTCCGTATTCTATACATAGAATTTGTCTAGAAGAATTCCAATGAACTTTATACCCTTCTAATTCACATTATTGTACACCTTTCCAGTTCTAAAAATATAAGGATATTTATAAAATCCCATACTAATTTCTTCTTTTGAATAAATATGTAACTTTAATTATTCGAATAAATTAATTTTTATTTAAACTTTTTGTAACTATTTATACTCTTTAGAAAAAAATAAGCAGAATACTAGGTAGTATCACTGATGCATTAGGATGATTATTCAGAAATTTTTGGGGAGATATGATGTCATTTGAGTTACCTGAGCCTACTAAATTATCAGAATCAGAAAAAGGATCAGAGGCAAGGCCAGAGGGAAAAGTGACTATAAGACTCTTGATAAAGGTAAATCTGATTCCGAATCTGATAATGAGATTGAACTTGAAGAAGAAAACAAAATAATATTTCAAAGAATAGAAGATCCAGCTTTAAAGAGGTTAGTAGAAACTAGAAGAATTCTGATCAAGGTTTATGTGTAGATCATCTTGCTATTATTCCAGAAACTTATCTATATTGAGAAGATCCCTTAGCCACATTTGAGAATGTAGAAGATCAAATTAGTGAAGTTTATAGAAGTGAGTTAACGTGTTTAAGAGGTATTAAAACAAAGATAGTCATCATAGCTCATATGTTTCAATTTGTATCAGTAGGAGAATTTCATAATCAACAGTTAGATCAAGACATAGCATTCTTAAGTGAAATTCTGAATAATATTCGCCAGGATCAAATAGATCAAACAGTTTAACATCAATATAATGAAATTTTAGATAAAATCGATAAAATAAAGCAAAATTAAAATTCAGGCTAGATCTATGAGTATGGTAAAAAAATCTTTCTAGAAATAAATGCATATCAGCCACTTCATGGTAGATCTTATTTTGCATTACCAAAAATATGGGCCAAGCCTCAATTAGAAATAACTAATCCACAAAATACAGATAAAAGATGTTTTGAAGCATGTATAAAAGCATATTTAGCCGATTAAGAAGCTTGTAGACAGGGTTCTAGAGCAAGAAATCTTCATGATATTAGTAGATTACAATGCTTTGACAACATACTGAACTTTTCCAATATAAATTTTCCAGTCACGTTACATGATATTAATAAATTCGAGGAAAATAACCCAAATTATGCAGTAAATGTATTTTATCCTGTGCCAGCAAAAAATGACAAAAAGCAGGTAACTAGAAAGTTAGACCCACTCTGCATATCAGAATATAATTATCAAAGAGAAAACATGATGGATTTAATATTATTTACCAAAGGGGAGGAAGACTTGAGAGACTGCCATAATATTAACGACATATTAGAAAGGCTAAACACATATTACTGTCTTATTAATGGGAAAAATAGGTAGAATCAGATCATGCATAATTGGAATAAGTATTATAGACGAAAAATTTCTGCTAACACTGCATGATTGCTTCATTCACAAGATTAGATCTACTCAAAAAGCACATAAAGCATAACTGTCATAGTTGAAATAATCATAATACTGGCCAAAGAGAAATTTTCCTTGAAAAAGGAATACATATCATGAAATTTAAAAACTATAAAGCAATGGAAAATGTTTCATTTTATTTCACTAAGGATCTCGAAACAGATAGTGATCTGATATTATCAATGAAAAAACCATAAAACTATAGAAACAGAAGCCTAATAGTTATAGTTATATTTTAATGCAAACATATGAGAAGCTAGCAAAAGAAATTGCTAGATGAACTCCGAACTCAATAGCAGAATTATAGAAAAGTATGCAATGAGATTTGGAAGAAATTATCAAGCTGAAGTTACGTATCCCAGAAAAAATAACAATGACAGAACGTGATTGGTGAAGACATAACTTAAGCATAAGATGCTATATATGTGAAGAAAGGCTACATAAAACCCGATATAATAAAGTAAAATATTTTGATTCAGCCAGAAAATTCATAGGCGGTATACATTATGGTTGTATTAAAATCAAGTATGAAGCTACAGAAGAAAACCTAATGGAAGCTATGTATTGTACAGAAGGTTTGAGTATAGAAGAGAATGATATTGTAATAAACTAAAAAGTTATCTTATAGATCACATGATTTTTACCTTGTCACAAAATCTATCCAATCAGCTAAAATTGGCAGATCCTCAAAATCTGTCAAAACTGGCAGATCTGCTAAATCTGCCAAATTGATTAAATCTGTCATATATGTAATATATGTCAAGTATACAATGAAAGACCAATTATTACATTTCTTATTTTTATATTTTTTATTATTATTAATTTATTTATATTATCAAATTTCTTATAAATAAGGTAGCTTTAGAACTTCAATAATATAGGAACTTTTAAGTAAAGAATTTACTTAGTTTTATCACTAATAAGATAATTACTAAATACACTTGTATGTAAACAAATACACTTGTAATAATTCTTTTCTTTAATAAAACTCTATTGTTTACCTGTAATCACAAATACGAGACTTAAGTAAATCAGAAATAATTTCATTATCTCTAACAATACTTTTGGATTGTAAACCTTCAGGAGCTCTTCATAAATCATATTATAAAGTCTCAAAGCTAAATCCTTTGTTAATTTTGCATCAATACTAATTTACAGTCATTAGTATTGTAAGATAACAGTGTGGTTAGTTTTGCTAGATCTTTATTGAATTGATAAATTTATTTATATCATAGTATAAAAACAAATACATAAAAAAATGAAAATTTCTATTTACAATCTAAATTGTGAATAATTGAAACTAAATCAAATCAAAACTGACCTTGTACATTCTTAGACTAATTACCTATTAAACAAATAATCTATAATCTTAACAATTCAGAGAAGACCTAGTCACTACTGATTCAAAAATTCAATCAGAAAGCACTATAACAGAAAGTATTATCAAATTGTATTGAAATATCAATAGAATTTTTAAAGGTTAATTTTAATAAACCTGAGATGTGTCAATTGTTTTTCTTTTTATTAAAAGTAATATTATGGTTCTTTTTAAAGACATTAAGTAAAGTGTATCTATTCTTTTAGATTTCTTTTATATTTTCATATATGTGATGATAAACTAAGGATAAGATTGTATTAAAGAGATGTTTAAACTTGGTTAAGATGTTAATTTTATAGAAAAGAGATTTAGGCATAATACCTTTAATCATATCAATAAATGTAAAATATGTTTTATGTAATGAAATATCTTATACTTCATCTATAATAAGAGGGTGAAAGTCATTATCAAGGATATTATTAATACTAATGAATTGTTAAAGAATTATAAATAAAAGCTTATAAATTAAAGCGCTAGCATTATATACAATACAGTCAAACCTTGATATAGCGAACCCTTGATATAACGAATTATTAAATCGAATATATTAAAATTACCTTACTATAATGAACTAACCAATTAAATTCTTTAAAAATTCATTATAAGCTTATAACGAAGTTAATATCCAGATCCTAGAATTTGTTATATCAAGAGTTTACTGTATGTATATATTACTTTTATTATAAGTATCTAGAATATAATTTGAGTACTAAGCATCACCTATTTTATAGTTTCTGATTATCTTAAGTTATACAGTCGACCCTCTCTACTGTCACACCTAAGGTTGCTTGTCTAAACTCATTTTCGATTTGGTAAAACCTTTAGTTTCGCTAAATTTTTACTAAGTGTTTGATATAGTTTTGCCTTTTTTATAAGCTTTGATATAGCTTTACCTTTTTCCAAATTTTGCAGATTTTTTAATAAGGTTTTAATATAATTTAACCAAGTTTTACTTTTACCATTTAGACGTCTGTCTAAACTCTTAATTTCGTCCAGCAATCTTAGTCACACCCCTTGGGACTAAAAATAAAAGGTGTGACTATAGTAAAAAGTGACTATATAAAAGGAATTTTTATAGTATTACTAAGTATTGGTTCCAAAATGATGTGACTATAATAACATTGTGATTATAGAAGGGTTTTTTATATAGTATTAATAGGAACTGGTTTTTATGAAAAGTGTGCTTATAACGGAGGATTTATATGATGTGATTGTATAGGGGATGACTGTAGAGGGGGTCAACTGTATTCTTTTTAAACTTTCTTTTACTATTTATTATTTCTTCTTGAATTCTTTTTTATATTATGTCTTTTTTTGAGTAATATCTTTTCTATAAATCTGGTAATCCTCTTTTCCATTAAAATTATTCTACTAGTAATATTCATGTTTATGGTATTATTATTCTTCTAATAATTCCTTTTTACGCTATTATAATTTTTCTGATAATTATTTCTTATGTTATTATAATTCTTTGGATAATTATTTCTTACATTACTATTATTTTTATTTATAATTTCTTATTTTTATTTCTTTATTATTTTCTTAATATTTTTCTAAATTTTAGTTTATATACAAGCAAAATAACTTTATTTATTTTTATGATTTAGTTGTTCAACAACTAATCATTTCAAATAAAAGTATTCATTTTATTTGGTTTAAATATTTATTTATTAAAATAATTTTTTTTTTATTTTTAAAATTTTATTAAATTGTTTTTTAATCATATTCAAAGAGTTTATATAATAAATTTACATAGTAAAGATAATGAATAAGTAACTACCTATGATGAATAATCTAATTAATCGCTATGTGATATTTAAATTCTATAATAAATATATAATGAATTAATAACTATATACAATAAATAAATAATCATTATTGTGTGATATTTAATATTCTTTTTAGTTCTACTATTTTATTTATTACTTTAAAATTTCTATTTATTTTACTATAGAATGATTATAGTTCTATAATTCTTATTATTTCTACTGTATTCTACTTTACTATTCCTATTATTTTCTATTTTGTTCCTTGTAATTTTACTAATTCTACTTATATAATTTTTACTATTTCTATTCTTTTATAATTTCTATTTCTATTCCTATAATTTTCTATAGAACATTTTTATTATAATATCATATATTATTCTTATTATTTTAATATGTTTTTTTCTACTTCTATTAGTTTCTGCTGGTAATTTTCTTTTTCTTCTTACATTAATTTTTTCTTGTAATGTTTCTCATATTGAGATCATGTGTTATCTTAATATTACACAAGCTTCTATGAGATCTAGTTTATCATTTCCAATGATTATGTTCTTTATGTAACCTTTTTACATATTTGTATTACTTTTTCAAATATTATTTTCAAACATTTCTATCTTTCTATAAAACCCTCTCTCTGTTCAATTCATTATTTATTCAATTTCTTGATCCTCTATTTGATCTTTTAATTATTTTTTTTTTCAATAATTAATTTATCCGAATTATTTCTTTCTGAAATTTATCTTTTTTGTGTAATCTTTTTCTTTATGTTATAATTTATCTGAATATTTTTCTTTCTTTAATAAAATAATATTTTTCCTTTTTATTATATGATTTTTCCCTGTTAATTTTGTTATATTTTATTAATCTTTATCATACATATTGCTGTGTCTTAAATTATGAAATTGTTAATTTTATAATATATTTATTATCATTCAAGACAAAACAAATAGCTAAACAATAAATAAGATTGCTTCTCATATTTTTAAAGTATGGTAAATCAACAAAATTTTTGAAGCAAGCAGCTCTGAAAGCCTCTTTAAGAAGGTCTCTAAGTGATATATTAATTAGACTTTGTTTAAAACAAAAAATATATTTATGGTCAAGAGCATTAGTTTTATAGAATATATGTTATTAGAAGGTTGTTTTGCTAGTTTATCAACTGTATTGTTGTGAAAATCATTACTATGTATCTATACTATTTTAGTAAAACTAAGTTTAGATTTTTAAGAGAAATCAATTGAAATAGAGCATGCTATATAGTATAGCAGTCTATTTTGAATATTGGGTTATTGGTCGGTAAAATGAACATAAAGTGTTAAAATCATTTAAAATTTTAATAATGATCAAAGAGTTAGTATTGATATTAATGATAGCATCTATAGGTACTACTATAATAGTTATGATTATTACAATTAATTTAGACAAAGAAAAGTTAGGTGATAATGTGTATAAAGTAGCATTAAAAGAAATTGAAGAAATATTCAGGTTGGTAAGTAGGTAGATCATTCTTATTTCATATGAAGAGGTACCTGCATTGGTTAAAAAGCCATCTGTATAGAATTGAAAATTAGAGGTATTAGATAAGAATATGCAATAGTGGAAAGATTAATCATAAAATCTGAAAAAATAAGGTAAAATTAATGAAATCTATATAGGGAGGTTAAAGGAATATAAGTTGAATTAAGAAAGTGATTATAGTCAGTTCAAATAACATAAAATATGAAAGTCAATATCTAAGACCTATATTGCATATAGTATTAACATTAATATTAGCACAATATATTTTGTTATATATGAATAAATAATTGTTTTTTTATACTTAGAATCTTTAACATAACATCAATAACATCAGTATTATTAAAAGAGCAATCTACACATGATGCTAACATGGTTGTATAGTCAATAGTGTTGGTTAATATATAGTATTATAATGTGAAAAAATGATCTTTGATGCAAATAAGTCTTCCTGCTACTGCTATTTCTAATATTGGATGTCAGCATATAACATAGTTATTTATATTATTAGTTTTATAGAAAATAGAAATTAACATAGATCTCAAGTTGGTAAGGTAAATGAGAGGTCTCTAATATTAATTTAATACTAGAATCCATATTAAAACAAAGTTTATGATATTTAAACCAATTAGGTATTTGAATTGGTATTCTTTGATTGTCATAGACTTTGGTATTAGCATAAGTAAAAAATGACAATTCATTGGCTAAGATGAATTATTCACAATACATTAATCTTTTAAAATAATATGTTATAATGGTCTTTCTATAATATGATTAATTGAATTTAGTATAGATAAATATAGATCCTCCCTTAACTATATCATCATAAAGTAGGTGAATCTTGAAGTTGAAATTTAGAATCTGAAAGGCTAATAGTAGTATTGCAATTCAATCTTTAAAGGGTTTAAGATCATTATATAGTCATTTGTGAAGAGAAGAAGCCAAAAGCTATTAATTTGCAGTTAAAGCAGTCTAATATCAGTTGTTATTCCTATAAGACCATTATTATTTGTAATATTGTGAAGAGTAGTAGCCTTGTCTTATAATTGGAAGTTTAAAAAAGAGTTAGATTATATAAGAAAGAATAGTGAAAGGTGGAAATCAGTATATCTTTAAAGAGAAATAGTTTGGATTTAAGGAGTCTTTGAAATATGTCTATAATTTTATTATAAAACTTTAATCTCAAAAAGGTAATCTTTGTTCTATATGGCAAACAAAAAAAAATAACAATATTAAAAATATATATAGTCAGTAAGGCATTTAGACTTCATAGTTTGATATGCTATATAGACTTCTTGATAGATCTGTTATTATATAATATTATTATTATGTGATATAGAAATCTAAATTCTTAAGTATTTAATTAAGGAGTTATATTTAGCTGATATAAGGTTGATTGGGAAAAATGTGAGCTGAAAATAAATTGTGTTCTGATTTTTAAAGGGAAAAAGAAGAATAGATTTGGTTTAATTAATTTGTATAGAATTTAAAGTGTAAAAGTCATCAGCTATTTCCATTAATTTATTTAGCGATTCTTTAAATTGGCTAAGATATAAGGTAGCATTAAGAAGTACAGTACTAGTACAATGATTAGTATAATTAGTACAGTTAGTACAATTAGTACACTATTATAATAATATAAAAATTAGTACAAGTACAATACAAATACAATGTTAATTTTATTTAGTACATATAAAATTTACAACTCTGCTATAAGGTATTATTTATATAGACTAGAATAGAAATATGTATATTGGCATAGTAACAAGATGAAGTAGTCATATATGTGAAAGGAGTATTAACATGAAGATGATATCTAAGGTCTGTGCTTTGTATTTGATATAAAAGAAAATCAAAATAGATGCATCATAAAATAGGAAAAATGACTTTACTTTGGTTACCTAAAAGGACTTGGTTTATTGAAGTAGCATTATGAGCAGTCAGAACTTGATTAAAATGAAAAATGAAGAATAAAGATATTAATGTGAGCCTTAATAGTGCCTTATAGAGTATGCCAAGGTTGATCCTGTTATAAGCCTTAGACATATTCTGAAATAAGATTTATAGTTAATTATAATAGAATTGAATATATTTTTTAATGTGATCTAGTATATAAGTCAGATCTTTGTGGATCAATATGAAAATCTAACAAAATTGTAACTTTTAAGGATTAATATTTAGTAAAGTTTTGAGGAGTCTATTATTAATGAGTTTGATTAGCGCTTTTCTCAGATATTCTAATAATGTAATAGATCTTGAATTATTGAGATCATATTCTCAGAGCTTAGATTTAGGAACTAGGTATATGAATGCAATATTTCATATATCTAATAGAAGAAAGGTATTTATGCATCTACAAATAAAAGTTCAAAAGATTCATTTGATTTGGGATTCTATACTTTTGAGCATTTCATTTAAAATTTTAGAGGATTCTAAAGCTTTATTATTAGAAAATGCATTAATAATGTCATCCTATTCTTCTTCTATTAGTAAAGTTATTAAACTATTATATTGAAGGATTACTAGTTAATATTAATAAAGCCAATCCTCTAGAATGATGCTTTATATCAGTAACTCTTTAAAATATTGATTAATTTTATTAAGAATATCAGTTGGGTCAGTAAGAAGGCCAAAGTTGTTATTTATATATTAACACATCGATCTAAATAAATAGTATATCTTTTGTGATTAATAATGAAATCAATCATATTTATTTAGCTATTCTTGTAGTTTTGATAATGCTTTTCTATGCTAATTTGATTTAAGAAAATTTGTATTCTTGTTCTAATAATTTAGTTTTTATTATATAAGTATTATATAAATGGTTAATAAGTGATTTGTTAATTAGTCTTAAGTTATAGGATTTGTAATTAAGAAAAGTAATTTGGATTCAAGAGTAATAAGCCTAATAAATATGTAAAGACAATTCCTCTTTTCATTAAAGACTTGTGTATTGATAATATTAGATGTAATTTTTTTTCATTTTTAAATATTTTTTAATAAATAATAAATATATTTAAGAAGCTTAGGATGAAGGCCTTTCAGATATTCACTTGATTTTTTGCTATAAATTGTTTTCTTAGTAGTTGTAATGATAATGTTTTGAAGGACATTCTAATAAAAATTAATATTGTTTTTTGATTGAAGACGAGTAATATTAAGGTCTTTAATAAGGCTTATTTTCACTAAAATATCAGATTAAAATACAAACTTATTCCATCTGTCATATGTTATTTTGTCAAAATCAAAGTATGTTTTCTTGATAGGAGATAATAGTCTTTTGGTATACTATTGTGAGCAGTCAAATGATGTAAGAAGCAGATTATAATCTGATAAGTTTATTATAATTGAGTATTACATTATTATCTGAAAACTAATTCAATAGAATAATACACATGATCTATTCTGACTATTATAATAAAAAGTAAGAAATCTTGTATTAACATCATCATAACAAATGTCTTTAATATTAAATAAATTCTATTATGCTAAGGAACAAAGAAATATTTAAAATGTTTCAGATTTTTAAGCCTTTAGGTTCTGCATTTAGATCTCTAACAAAGATAATTTGCATTAAATTTTCATATGCTTATTTGAAGAGATTAACAATTTTATTGTATAGTTTTTTTCTTAAGAAATTATTTGAGGGTGTAATATAAGTATTAATAATATGAATCCAATACTTATTTTATAATTGCAGGTATATATACATTATTCGAATTCAGAATCCACTATAGTCAAATATATAATCAGCAAATTTTTTTTAAAATTATACTAACACTCATTTTTTGACAATTTTGATCTGGTTAAATATTGAAAAAAGCACAGTAGGATTTGTCGAGATTTTTGTTAAAAGTAATAGTTGATTAGTAACTTTGGAATGTGATATTTTGTAAGGTAATAATATCACAGTTATATTGTTGGTACAGGTTTATTAAAAGTTATTGTTTAGTTAGAGTATTTAAATAAATAATATTATAAGTGATAATATTAAGAGTAGGTAATAAGGATTATAAATGTATATAATTAGAAGCACCAGTATTTATATTTGTATTATTCATGATTAAATAAAGAGGGTTAGATATAAATTTCTTATTAATTGTGTCTAGAAAATCTTTAGGTTTGTCAAGAATACTAATAGAGATTCTTCATTTTTCATAAAATGTCTTACATTAATCATCATTTGTTATATTATGTCTATAACTTTTAAAGCTTTATTTGATATTTTCCTATAGGTTCATTTAAGATAGTAATTTTCTTCTTTAAGTTAAACTTATATGAGAGTATGATTTATTCTGAGGTATCTATACCTACAGTTATAATGTAATCATCATCCTCCATTTTTTTACCTGTTGGGTAGGTATTAATGGTAGTGACTTATTTAAAGAAGGTGAAGAATACATTTTAAAGTATTTCTAAAGTAGTCACTCTTTTATTAGTGAATTTGAAGTTATTATGCATTTGTCCAAATTGTCTAGCTATTGTATCTAGTTTTAACAATAATTGATCCAATCTGTCAGATTACTCATAATCATATAAATCATTGGTTAAATACCTATATCCTTTAGGTGAAGAATAAATAAATTCAGCTTCATTAGTCCAATTATTATACACATAAATTCTCACATCTAATGAATTATCTGGTTTAGTTTGATTATTTTTTTGATTTGTTATTGAAAGATAGTTTTAGGTGTTGAGTTTGGATTCTTGAATCTTTTTTCATTTCTTTTACTTGTCATGTAAGCAAAAGTGACAGATAAATTTTAGGTCAATATCAGGTCAGGTCAAACTTATGATCTGACCTGATAAAATTCAGATTAACCAATCAAATTAAATAAAATAAAATATTTAAAAAAATATTTTTCATCTATTTTTTTAAAACATTTGTAATTTATTTAATATACTTTCATTTTATATTCTAATAAAGTTATTTGTATAATTACTTTGTAATTTATTATAATCAAAAAGTTAAATTTTAAATTATAAACATTTTTTGCAATTACATTGATTAACAAATTATTTTTAATTTATTTTTATCTATTCAATTATTTTAAAGAGCTATTTAAGACTTTGGTTAAAGGAAATCGACTTTTGTCATATAAGTAAAGTTGTTTAGCAGGTTCGAAAATATGTGTATATAAAATTTTATTATTATTGGATTAATAGTTTTAAAGTTATAAATATTTTTTGTGATTATATTATCTCACAAAATTTTTTTTATTTGTTTAGTAACTTCAAAGAGCAATTTAAGCATTTTTGTCAATTGAAGTTGACTTTGTTCGCATAATTAAAGTTATTCAGCAGATTTCAAAATATGTGAATGCAAATTTTTATTATAATTTGATTAATTATTGTAAAGTTATACAAGTTTTTCATAATTATATTATCTCACAAAATATTTTTTTTTTATTTTTTATCTGTACAGTGACTTCAAAGAGCAATTGAAGTATTTTTGTCAAAGAAAATCAATTTAGTCATATAAGTAATATTATTTAGTGGATTCAAAAATATGTGTTTATAAAATTTTATTATAATCAGATTAATGGTTATAAAGTTATGCATGTTTTTCATAATTATATTAGCAGTTACCTGATTTGCAGATTTATCACAAATTGTAATTTAAATTTCACAGTTAAAATATTATTATATTAGTAATATTTTTTTGAAAAATAATAAAATATAAACATGTATCAATAATTTTTTATATTTTTTTAAAAAAATATTAAATAAAATTAATAATTGTTTATAGTTTCTTATTATTTTATATTTGAATATAAATATTGTTAAATTAGTAAAACTTAAAAAATTCCTTTTTTAGACAAGTTAGGTCAGGTCAGGTCAGATCAAATTTATATTTAATTAAGGTCAATATTATGTCAGGACCCTGAACTATACTAATATAACTCACATTTGAGTTTGCGTAAAGTTTATATGTAAACTTTGCCAAAAGTTGCTTATTTTTACAAATTTACTTATTCTACATACCCCATTATCTCAATAACCAGTAATTCAATTTTAATGCAATATTTACTATTGGATTCGTCTAACAGAGCGGAATCTAATGATAGTAATATCATCTTTCTAGCATTAATATTGACCGAGTTACATCATACAATATACTTTTAATTGTGTGTTCGTATTACATTTGTGAATTCTATTAGTATAGTTTGGGGTCCTATTATGTCTAACCCAATTTGATCTTATCAGGTTGAGTCAAGTCAATTATCCGACCTGACCTGATTTGTTTAGAGCTCTAATATTTTCATAATAAAAATATAAGGGTTTTAGATAAAACTACAAATAAATTAAATAAATCTGAAAAATTTTTAGTTTAGTTTAGTTTTTTTCAATTCAGATTGTAATAAATCAATCTGAAAAATTTCAGATCAATTCAGATTTTTTTCAGATTATAATTTAATCTGAATTGAAAAAAATTCAAACTAAATGAATTTAATTTAAATATTCAGATTAATCTAAACTTTCAATTAATAATAAATTCCTCATAATTTTGATATATCTTTTATTAGGAAAATAACATAAAAGTTGCATTTGAATTATTAGAAGCGACTTTTATTAAAAAATTCCAATAAAAGTCAAGTCTAAATTGTCAAAAGTAATTTTTATTAAAAAAAAAATATCAATAAAACTACCTCTGATAGTTAGAATATGATATTTATTATAAAAAATAGTTATACTAAACTGTTAATACTAGAAATAATAATAATAACAGTTGCATTCAAACTGTCAAAAGTGAATTTTATAATAAAATTAATAATACAAGTTACATTTAAATTATAAAAGGCAATTTGTATTATAAAAATAATAATAAAAGTTATATCTAAATTATCAAAAATAACATTTATTATCACATCTGAAATTTAGAAATAACTTTTATTAGTATTTTCTAATAAAGTCACATTTAATAATTTAATAATATAAAGATAACTTTATTTTTATTTATTATAATAAAGTTATCTGATAATTCAAATGTAATTTTTTATTATTTTTTATAATAAAAGCTTCTGATAGTTTAAATATGACTTTTCTAATAAAATTATATTCAAACTGTCAAAAACAATTTTTATTATTGTATCTGACTTTTAGAAGCAAATTTTATTGGTATTTTCTAATAAATTCACTTCTGATAGTTTAAATGTGACTTTTATTATTAATTTTTTATAATAAAAGTTAACTAACAATTTAAATGTAACTATATTATTTTTTTTTTAATAAAATTACCTCTAATACTTTAGGTATAACTTTTTCTTTGAAGGTAATTTTTATTAGTAATTTCTAATAAAAGTTTTATCTATCAATTTTAAGATAACTATTATACTTAATAATTTGGATGTAACTTTATTATCATATTTTATAATAAAAATCATCTGATAGTTTAAATATGATTTTAATATCATTTTTTTCTAATAAAGTTACCTCTAATACTTCTTTTATCCCTATATACTTTAATAATAATAGTAGTTTTTTTTAAATGTAATAATATTAATAATAATTTAGGACTATTTTTTTTTACATAAATAACATTAATAATAATTTGTTTTTTTTAAAGGTGATATTTTTCTATTTTTACGTAATAAATATAATGATATAATAAAATTTGTCATAGAAATACAAATTTATTAAATAATACTTTTGCAATAGTATTAAAATTATGTTAAAAATTTTATATTATTTTTTATAATTTTTAACCAATTTGTAATGAATTTTTGTTGAACTTGTTTTGAAATTTCTATGTTGTTTTTTTTTATAATAATTTATATTTATCACCTAGGTAATGAATTATTATTATTTCTAATTATATGATTAATAATATTAAAATTTCACTTAAATTATATTTGTATTGATCTAATTTTATAAATAATACAACAGTTAAATTGTTTTTAGAATCCAAATCAGAATTTTGAACACAAAGAATTTAAGTATTTTGATTGTGAATTATTCAAGTTTTTTAAGATATCAAATCAGAATTTCAATTCAATAATAAAGAGATTTTTCATAAAACATCAAATTAGAATTTTGATTTAATAATAAAGAAATTTATATTACCATTATTTAATTTTTCACTTTTGAAAATTATAACATACTTTCAATTATTTTATTAATTCAAATCATTTCAAATTTTTTAACTTTTTATATAAAAAATGACTATATTGAAAATTATCTAAGATAAAGATAATTCTTATAATTATTTTCAAATTTCAATTGAATTACATCATAAGAAAATTTAATTATGTCATAAGTTGCAACTCAATTGTGTTATTTTTTTAATTATAATGCTTATCTTTCTTATCTTTAATCTAGAAGGATGTGAAGACTAATTACTTAGTTAGAGAGAAGGTGATACAACAATAAGTATTATTATTTTATTTGTGAATATAAATATTGGAATTTTAGTAGAATATCATGAGAAGAATAAATTGACACTATAATGATGATTATTCTGCTTACCAATATGAGCAGAAGTAGATAAATCTGATAATAGGCAAATAAATAAATAAATAATAATATGTTGATAAATATAACTTAATAGTATAAATAATTAAGATGTATCTTTTAGAACTTTTATAATTGGCATAATGGTATGAGAAAAGAAAAAGGTGATTATATAATAAGAAAGATTTTATAAGCTTTTCTGAACTAAGTTTGAAATAGGCCAGATAATTATTAAAAATGTTTTAATTAATGATTTTATATAAAAATTTATATTAAATATTTTTATATTTTTTAGTTATAAGGTATCATTGAATAAGAGTTTGTAATGTGATAATGTGAACTAGTAATTAGGTGTGAAGATTTAATTTTTTTTATTTTTTATTTTTTATTTTTATTGAGAAAGGAAGGGAAGGAAAAAGAAAGAGAAGTTTTTTAATTTTTTTAATTTTTTTTTTTATTTTTAATTTTTAATATTTATTCATATAAATAAATAATATCATATTAAATAATTAATTTTAGACTATTGTAATAGATTTTTTTACCTTTTTTTTTTATTTATTAAAAAGTTTTCAGTTTTGTATTAAAACAAAACCACTCTTTTTTATTTTCAATTATAATAAATAATAAAAACTTTTAAAATTAAATTTATATTTATCATTATAAATTGTTTCATCTGAAATTAATTCCAATTTTTACATTATCCAAATTGCTTCAAGATTACTTTAACTTTAATCACTGAGAGGTTATTCTATAAAATAACATCATAAAATTAACTTTAATTATATTATAATAAAATTATATTTGTATTTTTTTATTTCAGTAATCATCTATTATATTGAATAATTTGTTGAATTTTCTTATAATGAAGATCTGATCAGCCCAGATATCAACTTCATTATATGGGAGTTTTACAATAGAAAAGGAGGAAACTCAAAAAAAATTAAAATTTTACTTTATAAGCTAATTATGATTTTTTTAGTAAATAAGTTCAGGTTTAACATTAACTCAAAAAAAAATATTTTTTAGAGTTTTCTCCCTTTCTATTGCAAAGCTCCATATTGAAATATGATTGTAGTATTTACAAAACATTTAAATAAATTAAAAATTAAATTTTTTTTAAAACTTAAGAAATTATTTTTAACTTTTTTAAGTAAAAAAATACAAAATAATAATTTTTATTAAAAAAAATATATATATATTTTTACTAATAATCAATATAAATATTTTATTAATATATTAAATAGCTTTTTATATTACTTAATTAAATGATATTTAAATTTTTAATAATATAATATATAAAAACCTTAATAAATTTAATTACTATAAGAAAATTTATAAAACTTTATGTTTTCTGATAATATTTTTTTATGTAACTAAATAATAATTTAATTTTAAAACTTAATTTATTCTTGGAGTAAATATCAGGATTTTATTACTTCAAATTTTTTAAAAAATATTATAAAATACAGCAATTTTTTTCTACCAAAATTTTATTTTTTAAGGAATATCTTATGGAAAGCAGTTCTAGAAGACTTCCATTAATAAAGATTTGGGAAATCTTATAAAGCATTTTCAATGCGATTGGTTGATAATTTGTGTAAAAGGGAATATAAATTGCTTCCTGTAATCGAAATTACTTTCTTGTAATAAAATGTTGAAACATGTTACTCGAGCTTTACGTGCACTATTTTATGGCTCAGCCTTATTTAGGTTTGTAATTTTCTACACAAAAAAAAAAATCATTACGTGAAATTAGGCAGATCTAAATAGATCTTTGGGAATTATAATTTTGTAGTTTCGCTATTAGTATTAACATTGTTCAAATATGTTCAATGTTATTGATACCATTTTCAAGAAGACTAGTATGGAAGATCAATTCTCGAGGCGCTCAAAGCATGTGGTGGGTCATGCAAGTATGAAAATAATTTTTTTTTTAAAGCTTTCCCAGTTTACTGCACATCCAAAACTGAAATTTATCTTACACCTATTGGATATTTTTATTGTTGTAGTATATATTTGAGAAGAGACATAAAGGAAGTATTACATTTTCAGGTGATAAAATTCCGTCAAACGAAAGTGCTATAGTGATAAGTAATCATAGAAGCTTTACGGATTTTTACATGTTACACTCACTTGCCATTCGTAGAAACATGTTGCCTCATGTTAAATATTTTGCTAAAGATTCTTTGAAATATGTACGTATAAATTTCTAGTTATACTGTTAAATCAAAAGCGATAAAATCAAATGAATAATTGAAATTATCCTTTTCAGATTCCTTTTTTTGGTTTTGGTATGTGGGTAAGTTATTATTTTTAAGAAATATACAATTGGTTTGCAATTTATTTTAATTTATTAAAATTTTGAATTTACATAATTAGCTCATGGGAATGATTTTCATTAAACGAAATTGGACTCAGGTAATTTTTCTTCTTATGTTGATAGTGCTGACCATTTCAAACGTATAATGATAGTTCAAGGCTCAACATGTTAGCGACCAAATACTATACATATAATATACATATATTTCAATCAATAATAACCTCATGAACTTTTAACAAATAATTTTTTTTTAACTATGTTAATATTTTAGGACGAAGGACAATTAAAGAAAATATTTAGAGCTATTAAAAAATATGCTGCACCTATTTGGGTAGTTAATTTCTTGGAAGGAACTAGATTGACTCAAAAGAAATTACAAGAGGTAAATAACAAAAGGTTTTTATTAGATTTAGAAGAAATACCATTAAATTTCTTCTCTTATTTGTTTTTTAGAGCCAAGCATTTGCTAAGGAACGTGGATTACCTATTTTACAAAATCTCTTGTTACCAAGAACTAAAGGTTTTGTTGCATGTGTACGTCAACTAAGGAATACTCATGTGAAATACGTTTATGGTAACAGCCTTTTAAATCTGACTTCCAATTAAATATCATCTTTTTTCATTTTTCAAAGTACCTTTTAATTAAAATTCATCTTTCTCTTGTGATAAAGACTTCACGATTGCATATCAACATATTCGACAAGGATTGCAGTATCCACCAAATTTAGTGCAAATACATGCATTACCGCTTATTACACCTCCTTGGTCATTTCACGTACATGTAAAAAGATATGCTATTGAAGATTTGCCTAGTGATGAGAAAAATTTGATAGAATGGATTAAAAATGTTTTTGTTGAAAAAGATGCTATTTTAGAAGATATGAAAGTAAAATGGACCAAAAGTGAAAAGTTAGGTCCAATTCGTTCTGAAAAATATTTTAATTAACCTAAGGGATAAATGTTTTTTTTTATAGAAAAGTTTATTTTAGAAAAGTTTAATATTGTTAGAATTCTAAATTAAATATAGAAATTTTTTAACTAATTGTAAATTAAAGACTTAATAAATAAGGAAATTTTAATATCAGTCGATTATGTCATCTCTATGATTGATCGGTGCTAATTTGATCAACAATTTATTTCTATTTTTATTTTTTTTTTTAAAAAAAAAAATTTTTATCAAATCAAATGTTTCTTTAAAAGATTTCTTTTTCTAAGTGTTTTTTTGTATATATTAACATGAATTGTTCTAAATTTAATGTTTTTTATATTTTAAGGTCAGACCAAAAATGTTGTATCTACATTATGGGCAAAATCCCATATAATTATTTTTTGGTCCTGAGAACAGCTTACAATTTTAGTGGAATTGAATTGAATTTTGAAAACTCTTTTAGAAAAAAATATATTAAGGAATGGTTTGTTAATAAGGTTAACAAATATTTCAATATGAAATTTTAAAATATTTACCTGCTAGTATGACCATGAATTAAATTAGACAGTAATTCTCCTGTTTTAAGATCCCAAACTTTAAGGGTTTCGTCATAACTTCCACTAACAATTTTATTTTTATCAAACTGTAAAGTTCTTACAAGATCAGTATGTCCAACAAGAGTGGATGAGCAAGCTCCTGTATTAACATCAAAAACTTTTATAGTTTTATCACTTGATCCAGAAACAATAATATTTCCGTCAAATTGAATACAAGCAATTCCACGCGAATGACCATCAAAAGTACGAAGACATTGTCCAGATGAAAGAGACCATAATTTAATCGTACGGTCTCCCGATGCTGAAACTACATATCCATCTTTAAATTGTACAGCATTAACTGCTGCACGATGTCCACATAACACTCGAAGACACGTTCCTATTTCACGATCCCAGATTCGTACCGTACGGTCTTTTGAACAACTTATAATAAGATTATCATCAAATCGTAAATTCAAAACGCTTTCACTATGACCCTCCAACGTATGTTTAATTTCTCCTGTAACTAAATCCCAAACAATAATAGTTGCATCGCTGCTTCCACTAACAATTACTTTATCATCATATTGTAAACATAAAACAGATTGTTTATGTCCATGAAATGTTTTAACACATTTTCCAGTTTTAATATCCCAAATTTTAATCGTATCGTCACGACTTCCGCTTATAATCTTATTTTCGTCAAACTGAACACAATATATGCTTTCACTGTGCCCAGGTAATTCCCGAATCGAATAAATACCCTTACGCCAATGATTCTCAATTACTGATCTTTGATGATATAAGTGTTTCCAATTAATTATGGGTTGCCCCGATTCATTTTGGTGAATGGGAAGATTATATGGAATATAAGTAGACGGTATGTTTATGGATTGTGGGGAAATTTTTGATTTTGAAAATGATGAATCGCCTGTAGATGAATCATCCAAAATTGGTGCAGAAACAGTTGACAAGGATGTCGACGGAATGGCTGAGGGTATATTTATACTACTCTGACTAAAAGTTGTTCTTAAATGTGGTAATACACCATTACATACATCTAAATTCAATGATGATTCTTGTCGCTGAGCACTACTTTCATCGTTCGCTTTTGAAAATGAACTTGCCGGATATGTTGAAGGATACCGTAAATCTAAAAATATTAAAAGAAGGTTAACTACTCGATCAATTACGATTTATATCTTACTTACGTAAATGTCTTTTCCTTTAGGAAGTCGTCTGCAAATATAATAACTCACTTTCATTTTTATATTGCGAATTTAAGTCATCTTGATCACATACAATATGATCGTCATGACCATCATCCAATTCATAATCATCATCAGCTTCAATAAATTGTTGAACAGATATTGATTGATCAGAATTTTTTTCTTGATTAAATAGTGAATTTGAATTTTCACTCGTAGTTGGTGTCGGTAATTGATAACTTGATGTGTACAATTCAATTAATTTTGTATTTACAGTCCAACCATTTCTAAAGAATAAGTTTCTCCATAAAGATCCATCAGAACTAACTTTTCTCCATTGTTTAGATACACGTGCAGCTCGTCCAAGAGTTCGTGCATCCAGGAAGGATAGAATATGAATTGCCAATTCATAAGGCAATAACTATTTTTTTTTTTTTTTAAAAAAAAAAAAAAAATAAACAAAAAAAAAGATCCGATAGAACACAATTGGATCTTTTTATTCTTATGGAATTTTAAATGTAAAAGATGAAAAATTTAAAAAAAACATACGGCTAAAAAGTCTCGATGAAACAAAGGAGATAAACGACCGTGTAATTTTGCAATTTTTGGAGTTGGGAGCGTCAAAAGAAGCAGAAATGCAAATTCTAGGTTTTATATATATAAATAAGATTAGGGTTAAAATTGTTTCAAATAATTTATCAATCAAGCCATAAAAGTCTTTATGATAATAATAATAATTATTATTATAATAATAATCATTATAGTAATAATTTTTTCGATATTTTTTTCTTCCTGAAGCAGGCGCATTCAATACAGAGATCAATAGACAAAAGCTCAAGATCTATAGCTTTCTTGATTAGCAGAAGAGTAAGAAAAATCAACACAATTAAAAGAAAATCAAAATCTTACCAGCTCTTTGTTCTTCACTTAGCGAAGTTATCCAAGAAGGAATCTCAATTTCATGTTTTACTTCTTCATAACCATCGTTGTATCCTTCATCGGTAGGTGATTCTAAAGGAGTAGTAATACTTCCTTCAGTAACGTTTTCCGAATTACAAATTGGGTGTTTTTCAATACGCATTTGTAAAATTATGAATAGAAATCAAAAAAAGTTGGGAGGTTTATATGCATGATCGAATTGAAAATTACTATAAATGGCAATTTAATGTTGTTGAAACTAAACAATGTCCTTTTTGTATCGAAATTGTTACTATGTTAATCATTACTAAAAAAGATTTTTGAATATTCCATTTTTGTAACGACTTTATACTATTTATTATATTGAATCAATTAAATTTAATTCATTTATAAATTTAAATATATAAATATAAATATTATAGATGTTTTTCTAAGTTATTTCTTAAGGTTTTAATTTTAATATATTTATAAGATTATTTTTTATTAAAAAGATTATATTTATTATTTATTTTTAATAATAATTATTAATAAACTTAAATTACCTTTAATATAATAAATAAATATATAAAAAATTATTAATTTAATTAATATTTGGAAGACAGTTAGTAAAAAAAGGAGGAAATCCAAAATTTAAACTAATTTTAATTGTTAAGCAAATTTTGTATATATGACTAAGATCAGCCAAATGAATTAATAATAAAAATTTTTAAAAATTGAATTTTTCTTTTTTTACTAATTGTCTTACATTGTTTAAAATTTGTTATTAATATTAATAGAAAATAAAAATGATAACAAATCTAATCTTTATTAAATATTAATAAACTTATAATATATAAAAAAAATTTTTATTGTAAAAATAAAAAATAAAATATATAAGTTAATTTATAAAACAAAAAATAATAATATAAATTATAAATAAAAAGTAATATTAAAAATCTTAATTATAAATATTAATATTCAATTAAATTTTGCCAGTATGCCAACATTTTGTAACCAAGTTTTTGATTAGTATTAAAATGTTTTTTCAAATATATCAATTCCAAAAAAATTACTACCAGTTTTTAGGATAAAGTTATTATAGCTCTTTAAATAGGATTAAATACAGATTAATCAAAAGTATAAGTTTATATAGTTAGATAGTAAAGATCTAATTTGTTAAATACATACTAATACTAATATATATTTTTGAGATATTAGAATTTTCATCTAATTCTTTATTTACTAATATTACTTAAAATGTTTTACCATATTTTTCAACATTTTTTTACTATAATATTGTTTATTTTCAGATAAGTATTATTTTTAATATTAAAATTTTAATTAATAATATCTCATGGTCTAGTAATTACAGAATAATAAAATTTAGTTCATTAGATTTATCTTTATGAGTTAAATCAAATGGTATAAATTTAATAACTTAGGATAGATATTAGCTAAGATATTATCAAATATTGCTTATTTTCAAATATTAATTAATTTTAGAGTTGCTTATTTTTAGGATTACTTATTTTAGATAAATTTAGTAATAATATTATTTTTCTTTATATTTTCTTATTGGTATAATATTATATAATATTAACTAAATTTGCATATGTGTTAATGAATTTATGATAATATAACATTTGTTTAAACATAAATTATAAGTTTTCCTGCTTTTATTATTTATCAACAATTATTTTAATTCATATAAATAATATTCAAATTAGTGATATCAGATTCAGTTGTTAAATAATGTTGAAAATTATTTATACATATTGAATTAAATCCAAGTTTATGCATTAATTTATATAAATTAATTTAAAAACTCTAATTGTTTTTTTTTGTAATTTTAGATCAACTTCAAATCAATAAAACTAATAAATTCAAGTCAGTAATAATCAATAAAAGTAAATTTAGAATGTGAATTTAGTTGAAATTGTTTAATTAAAGCTTATAATTTCATTATCATTATTTAATTTACTAAAAGTTTTATAATCTTTCTTCTAAATGATTTTTTAACAAAAATTATAGGTAGAATTTTCTATTTTTGAAATATTATTTATTTTTTTTAAAAAAAATATATATATAAAATTATTCAATATTAAAAGCTATCTCTTAGACCAGTAATGTGCATTTGGAAGATTGGAAGCATCTTTGAAAACACCTTTGGAAGGTTTAAAAGCATAAATTTACTAATAAAATCATTTGGATTAGAAGCTTTCAATCAATTTTTTTACTATTGGAAGCATAAAATGCACATCACTGCCTTAGACTATCTAGCAGACAAATTTGCTTATAAAATTAAAAGAAAGTATTAATTTCTTTATAAAATATTAAATATTAATATTTAGTAATATCATTATTATATAAAAAATATAGTTTAATATATATTTATCATTTTATTAACAAATATTTAAATAATTTAATTTTAAAATTAAGTTTCAAAATTTATTTTAATAATTTTTAAATTTATATGTTTATATACTAATTAAATCACTTTATCATTAATTAAATTCATAAAATTTCTTAATAAATTATAAAAATTATAATAATAAAAGTTTTTCTTTATAAGTAATTTTATAATATTCTAT
>CAMKVN010000792.1:0-23823 GCA_946474995.1 Funneliformis geosporum
TTGAAACACCGAAACAAGATGAGACTCCGAAACAAGTAGATACACCCAAGCAAGTTGAAACACCGAAACAAGATGAGACTCCGAAACAAGTAGATACACCCAAGCAAGTTGAAACACCGAAACAAGATGAGCAACCATCTACGAAGTAAGGATAGGAAAATAAATTTTTTTTTTATATCTCTAATCCTCATTCAAAGGCACTTTCTTACCAATTAAAAAAAAAAAAAAAACGTAGAACAATGTTACCTACTATGACTGAGCCCGACGAAGTTATTACCCCAACTCCTACTCCGACTCCAATAAATCCGAATAATAAAGATGATAAAAAACCAATAACAAAATATACGACTTTTACAACAACATTCACGACAGTTATTCCTGGTACAACGAAGTTTGTAACAACAACAAACGATCAGGGTGAACCTACAACCTTAGCTTCCTATATACCTCCGAGTACGGTGGTCGTCGTAAAGAAAGTGACATCACCCATGACTGAGCCATCAGACATTGCTCAAGACTATGGCAATAGTAATTCTATTATTTTGAATGGAAGCCATGGAATATGGAGTATTGCAATAAGTTTAATAATCGGGACATCAAGTTTCATATTCATTACGCTTGTTTAAATGCATTCACAGACTTGTAAATTAAGTTTACATAATCGCGATTAACCTTGTAAATATTTCATAAAAAATAAAAATAAAAAATAAAAAAATTAAATAAATCGGTTCGGTTAAAATTATCCAACATAAAGACATCATTTGAATAAATTTTTGCGCGGAGACGAAGTTTAATTAATTCTTTTTCCAAAGTTCGCTTATCAAGAATAATAAGAAAAAAACTATATATAATAATATATTTGAATGCGCTTTTTTAATCAAGTAGGAATCTCAGCATGACATGACATCAGGAAAGATTTCAATTCCGACAAAATTTACTATTAACTTAAAAAGTCTAATTTAGATTTTAAATTTAGATATTAAAAAAAAAAATCAAGTGACAAACTTGCCAAAACATCAACATGTGATTTACTCGTCAAAAGTGTATTAATTTTAGCAATTCTGTATAATATCGTCTTGAAATTTCTATTTAATCACACGGTATATATTAGACTAAGAGCAGATGAAACAAATAGCGAAACACGAAAAGGGTAGAATGAAAGCATAATACACACCATCCACGGCATACGACGAGTTATTTTCGGTAAAGCCATTGAAATGATTTAAGGGGTTTATTTCACGATGACGTTCTAAATTTCCAAATTGGATTTCTCAATGACAAAGAGGGGAAGGGGTCAAAATCAAATGACTTCATTTCTGACCTTCCTCTAAATTTGCGGAGAACAATTCCATTAAAGTTAATTTTTCGTCATAACGGGAATAATGGCAACTCTTACAGGTTATGACATAATTCCAAATTAAGACAGGGCTTCTTGTATATATATAAAAATATATAACTCATTTTCCACAACTTTCTCTCTCCTTGTAAGAAATTTGTCTTTTCTTATTTGAATTATTAGAACAGCAATGTAATTAGATTTGATCAAATAAATCTTGTTAAATGGTCGCTAAACCTTTCTAATGAAATTATTTCATTAAACCTATTTATCTTTAATGGTTATTATTTCATCCTAATTGATGAAAACGTGAAGGTTCAAAAAAGGAAATCAAAAGTCACACCTAACCTAAAATAGATTGATACAATTTGACAGGATTTTTACCAAAAACATCAATTACCTAGACTATTTTTAAATTTATTACCTAAAAATCAATAATCATTGTAAGATTTAATTTTCGCCTAATTTGAAACATAATTCACATGAATTCGATGGATTTATGAAAACCTTTCAGAAGGTAGGTATTTTCAAACGCATTATGTACACAACATATTTAAAAATATTCATGTGTAAATTTAACTCATATTCATGTAACTTGATCAAATATTTTGATAATAATGGGCTGTCCAGCATCTTATCTATTGTACGTACATTAGAATCTTCCAAAGATTTTTTAAGGTTTAGGAACTGGAACTCTCTTACAAAAGTTTCAATTGTATGCATCGTTTGATTTATAAGAAGGTATACAAGTTTTAAATTGGAACTACTCATATTACCTAAGGCTTCTTTGTTTTTGAAAGAAGGTTTGAAAAAAGGGATCGACATAAATGTTTGACAAAACAAGTTGTATATGGGATGACAAGCATTTTTTTAATTGCTAATGCGTTATTGTTATTGCTATCAATATTTATTGTTGTCATTTATTGTTATTAAATTAAAATTGAACATTGATTATATTGATTGATATTGGTCAGATGATCGTGATCTATTATTTTTCATCCAAAGTTATTTAAGAAACGCGTATTGTTATGATACATGCATCACATGATAATCACTTCTTTCTTATTTTGAATAGTATGGGTGGTTAAATTCCCAAAAGGATCTGCAGGTGTGTTTAAAACCGTCGCATCTATGAAAACCCCATATATATTATTCTTTTTCTTTGTTGTCAAATTCTTAAAAAAAATAAAATAAAATAAAAGGAAATATTAATTTCATTATTTTTATGTACGTAATGATTGTTTTATGATTGTGTAAATTTTTTATTCTTTGAAATAAACAGAAACCGATCTCTTTTTTAGGCAAGAAATCTCTTTTTCGCGTCTTCAAAACATCATATACAAGATACTTTATTCGTTTATTTTTATTATTATTTTTTATTTTATTTTTTTAATTTGCTTTACTTTTATCCAAAAATAAAAAAAGATTTCACAGAGATAAGTCAGCCAAAAGATATACGTTTTTGGTTCATTGTCTACCGTGCTTGGCCTCTCACAGCGCCTCAAATGATTAGTTTGGTTCTTGCTAATAATACGTACTACTATAAATAGATATATCTATACCAACTACCTTTTGTATGCTTTTCGGAACAATCAATTCTTTTGTCAGTCATTTATACTTTTTAAGACATTGGATTTTTTGATGTGATTCATTCATAAAAAATATATACATATCTTTAAACCAAACATGATTATAAAAGAATTATCTTAGATCTGATCAACTACATAAAAATTTTTTTTAAAAAAAAAAAAATGCGTTTCGTTTATAATGTCTAAATTAAAAACTAAAAATAGGTGAAACTAGGAAATTTACTTTAGCGAATATATATTAAAAAAAAATATATAAATATTATGTAATTTTTTTTAGAAATTTTTGGGTCAAACTCCGTAATCTCCGAACAAATAAAACGAATTTGTAAATTTGTGGACTTTTAATATATAAAAAAAAACCATCGAATCATGCACTTTTATATTCCACCGTACTATCTTTCACAAAGTACTATGAGATTTCCAAATATGATTGCATATCACGTGACGAATAAATTTAAAAAAAAGCAAGCCAATTTTAATTTATGCTTGAAATAGGTAATGGGGAACGGGAAAAATAAATTTAGAGTTATTAACGAAATATACATTTGAATGGGTTTATATTTGAAACGTTATTATAGAAAGAACTAGGGATTTTCCAAATAATCTGAAACAAAGGTTTTTATAAAAGCTTTATTTTATCGATAGGTTATTTTGGTTATTTTAAAAATTTATGACAACACCTCATTTGACCCATGCACCCCACAGTTTATTCGAACCAAAATTGATCGACTAGCCATTTTTGTTAAAATTAACTTTAAATAATTGCTTTTCTCGGATAATCGACATATTAAAAATATTAAAAAGGAAACATCACACAAAAAAAAAAAAATTCAAGCATACGAAATAGGTCATCATTATAATTTTTCCTAATCGGTATTAAATAAAGTCGACAATGCGAGTTTCTCGCTTGCTGTTTAAACCTTATAATGTCGTGAAATCTGTTGTAAAGAAAAATTTGAAATTTGATTTGTCACGTAAGCACTTGAACGGATGCATAATAGAAATTAATTTAAACAATCACAAAAATTTTAATTTAATTTTTTTATTTACCGTACTTCCTTCCGAAAATGTTACAAATAAGTTGCTTAATATAGATTCATTGTACACAGATTTCTAATTTTAGGTGATGACTTTTTCTCTGTCATAAATATAGTGGATTTTTTCTTTTAGTTTAGTATTTTCTTTCTCTCTCTGTTTTCTATTTTTTCTTTAAACTTTTTTTTTTTTTTTAATAAACCTGTTACCTATTTAAACGACTGTACAAAAAAATATATTTCTTTTTTTTGTTCTCGTTAATACACACAGACTTACTCTTATTTTCTTGATAAAGAATTAAAAAGGATTTATATTATTAATCATGCGTCTATTCAGGCAAAAGAATAAAAAAAATTCATCACAGCAAGATACGCTACCAAAGCATCATCATCACATTACAACACCATCCCAACAGGTAACGATATAATTCATCTTGTTAAAAAACCTTTTTTTTTAATCAATCATAATTTAAATATTTTGATTTCTTTTAAATAGGGATATGATGATGATCATAATAACAGTTCAGTATATCACGATGGTGTAGCGGGGCAGACCGTACATTATGTGTGGCATGATATTATTGATCCTACTAGTAATGCAAGTTTTAACCAACAAAAAATGCAACAAGTAAGACGACTCGAAAAACTCCAGAATGGAAGTTTTACGGGTAAAACGCGTCCCACTAACTTAGATAAACCATTGCCTGTTATAACTAATACGCAACAAGGATTAAATCAACAATTTCATCCAAGACCATTTTTACCTAAAATCAACACTCAATTTGGACCACAAATGACCAATCAGCAACCCATGCAACCTTCTCATGATAAACATGATAATCAGTATTTTCAAAATGCTACCAAAGCTTCGTCACCTGTGCCCGTTGCTTCATCCTCGATCGTCGATGGTAATCCAATTTTTTTACAAAAAATTCCAACTGCTACGGTTGAACAACATGAAATTGATGGAAACGTGTTGAATGCTAACAATAATGAAAAGGTCTTTAGAAAGAAATATTTAAATAAATATAATAATAATAAATATGATAAACGTGGTAGTTTACATGATGGTTTCTTTTCTAAACATCCACTTCAGTTTATTCCTGATAATGATAGTTCTGTAGAAGATTCTAATACTAGTAATGATGATGATGATGATGATGATGAATTATCTTCAATTGAACCCGCTTCTCCTCCTGATGTATTAATTTCACCGGCAAATGATATCAAATTAGCTTATTATTCTTCACAAAGGAATTCACCAACTCAGTTACATCAACATTTACCACCACCACCACCACCAACGCATTCACCTTCACCTTCTCATTCCCGTTCACAAAGTACTCCTTCCACCAAATATCATGCTCAAGAAACAAAAAAAGCACCATTTAACGTGCAATTAAGAGATTCTGTTCTCGGAACTGCTGGTGAAAATGAGAAAGTTGCATCAAATGAATCCCAACAATCATTCAATAATGTCAAGGTTGTTAATATCAGTGTCAACACGGATACCATTATTACCACCAGCGATATTCCTAACCTTAACTCTCAAAGTAATATCAATTTGAGTACCGCCTCTTCTGGTAGCATTATTTCCGATAAAGCTGCTGCTGCTGCTGTTGATGATGCTAATCTAGAAACCGAGAATGATCATAGTATTTCAAAATTCCTTCCATCTATTACTCAAGGGCTTAAAGGAATCAAAAAACAGATTAGTAAGGTTTCGTTAATCTCTTCTTCAGATAATGAAGTCTCTATCAAACCAACGCCTCGAGAACAATTACCACCTTCACAAAATTCATTTTCCAAAGATTCGGGATATCAGTCACCCGGTATTAATAATAATGACAACTATTTTGTAAATCAAAATGATACTCCTAGTGTAAAAAATTCGTTTAATTCATTTGATTCAAATAATATACAAAGAGTTATGATGAATGTGGCTTCAAATCAATTTCCTACTATTTCTACCGTTCAAAGACAACCAACGTCACAAATTCAATTTTCACCTCACGATCAACGTCAATCAACCCGTGAGGAACATTTTCTATTTTATAATACCAAATCAGGTTCTAATGGCAAACATGCTGCTCCTCCGATTGCCACCAATATTAATGTCATCAATAATGATTTATCATCATCTCATAATCCTCCTGATATACAAATCAATTTTTCTTCGTACAAAGTTGATTATTCCACTTATGCTAAACCAACGGATGACTCCGATTCGGATTTTAGCGTATGTAGTGTTAAACAAAATGGTAATGGTAATTTTATTCCGAGAATTGAAACTGCGAATCCTGATGCTCCAGTATCACCGACGTCTGATAATGCTAGTGGCATATATTCTAATCAAAGTAATGCCGTTAACATGAGTAGCAAATCTTTAAATGTTGAAAATTCATTGAGCAAGCGACCCTTCTCTTCTACCAATATATCATTGCCTAATAGTATACCGTACCTTTTCACTAATGAAGGCAGTACAAATTCATTGACTAATGCCACTAGTCAATTTAACATGACTAATAACGGTAGATCTAACAAAGTCTTATCATTACCGAGTGATTTTACCTCTCCTTATTCCCAATTTCAATTTGAAAATGATAACAATAAGCCAAAAACTTCAAGGAAAAGACCAATCTCGATGCCTCTTCAACCTTCTAAATCAAGCAAACCACTTACAAAACCTCATCGATTCAGTTTTAGCTTTTTCAGGAAATCAAAACAAACGAACGAGATTTATTTACAAGCAACAAAGGAGTTGGAAGAGATGCATTTTCATGAAGCGATTCGTTTACTTTCTCAAGTACTTATCACTTATCCGAATAGTTATTCAGTAAGATGTGATAGAGCGTATGCTTCTTATCAATTAGAAGATTGGGCGAGAGCTACCAGTGATTTAACCATCGCTATTAACCGCAGACCAAAAAAACCAAAAGCTTACTCACTTCGTGGTGAAGTTTACCGTTTGTTGGGTGATTATGATAAAGCTTTAATTGATTTAGATAAATCATTAAAGATACAAAAACATCCTTTTGCCCTCAGGACTAGAGCTGAGGTTTATAGCGCTCTTGCAAGATATGACGATTCATTAAACGATTTGGATACCGCTCTAGAGATGGAACCAAAAAGTATTTTCACTTTGACGAGAAGGGCAAAGGTTTATTGTTCGCTCAATATTTATAGAGATGCTATCGCTGATTTAAGTAAAGCATTAATATTAGATCCCTCTCAAGCTTCGAACATATTGGCAAATCGTGGTGAAGTTTACCGATTAACTGGTAGATTTGATGATGCCCTAAAAGATTTAGATATGGCTTTGGCAAGAGGGGAGAATAGTTTGGCTTTGGAAAGGCGTGGTGCAGTGTTAAGATCGTTGGGACAAGAAAATGAAGCCTTGGCTGATTTTGAGAGAATCATTCAATTAAATCCACGTAGTTTCTTTGCTCATAAAAATCGGGCTGAAATATTGTTATCATTTGGTAATAATGATGATGCGTTAGTTAATTTGGATGTGGCCCTCCAATTAGAACCAAAGAACTTTACCTTATTGAAATGTAGAGGCGAAATATTACATTTACTCGGAAATTATGACAAAGCTATCATTGATTATGATGCTGCTTTAGATATTGAACCACATGACATTGAAGTTTTAAAAAACCGTGGTGAAATTCATAGATTATTACAAAATTTTGATAAAGCTATTCAAGATTTTACTAAATGTTTGGAGATTGATCCTTCAAATGTTTACGCTCTTTCAAGAAGGGGAGAAGTTTTTCGCATGTTGAGAGAAGGTACAAAAGCATTACGTGATTTAGATGAAGCTATCAACCTAGAACCTCATGATACTATATCAAGAGAAAGTAGAGGTGCCGTCAATAGAACTTTCCGACGTTATGAAGAAGCTTTAAAAGATTTGGACGAAGCTCTTTATTTGAATCCTGAAAGTGTTTTCGCTTTGACAAATCGGGGTGCTGTGTATTTCATGTTGAGAAGAAATAATGAATCTTTAATGGATTTAAATAAAGCTTTATCTCTGGATCCAAAGAATATTTTCGCTTTGGAAACTCGTGGAGCTTTATATAATGTGTTTAAAAAACATGAAGATGCTCTTGAGGACTTAAATTTGGCTTTAGAATTAGATCCAAATAATTCTTGGGCCTTATCTTATCGTGGTGAAGTTTTAGCCGCATTAGGTCGTAATGATGATGCTTTATATGATTTAAATCAAGTTTTACAATCTTTACCGAATTGGGGTTATCCTTTGGCTTTACGTGGTGCAGTTTATCGTTCCATGAAATTTCATACACAAGCATTGTTGGATTTGGATCGTGCCATAACAAATATTAGAGACAAAGCTTTTAATATTAGTTATGAAACCAAAGCTTTATGTAATAGAGGAGCCGTATATCATATTTTAGGTAGAGATCAAGAAGCTTTGGCGGATTTAAACAAAATTCTTTTAAGAGAACCTAATGATATCTTGGCTTTAACTGAAAGAAGTATAATTTATTCTTCATTGGGCGAATTTGATGTTGCTCTTAAAGATTTAGAAATTATTTTGCGATTTGAGCCTGATAATGCTGATGCTTTAGAGAGAAAGAACCAAATTGAGCGTGCTAAAAAGTAAATTTAATATTTTATTTGTATTTTTATTTAAAGAAAAAAAAGCATTTTATGTATATATATACATTTTATACAACATATATTATATTTGTTTAATTATTTTCATTCATCATTAATTATTTTTTTCATAGAATTGTTATTTATATTTTTATTTTAAAAGTTTATAATTGGAAATCACATGATTTATATATCATAAATAAAAGATGTGGGTTTGTGAAATCTAAAATCGAATTGACCTCAAAGAACTAATTTTAAAGTTTTGACGATGAGCACGTTTGACCAAATTTAACGTAATTAAACATTCCGCAGTTTGTGCCAATAAAGTTGACTCCAGTATATTGAAAAATAGTTTGATTGTAATGATACATAGAATCACGTTGACTACATGATCAAAAAGAAAAAAAAATCAGATTATCCGGAAGATTTGTTTTATAAATTTTTGTCCATGGTGGGACGTTCCCAGTATTAATTAATAGTTTGAAGATCTTATGAATATGCTTAAGAAAATCTAAGAATGTATTGCTGATTATTTTTTTTAGTAGAAGATATAGCAAATATTAATAGTTCAATTTATATAAGCTAGAGATTCTTTCTTATTTTATTGCATAGAGGTGCTGGTAATTTTCAAGATATTCAAAGAATTATTAACCCTTATTCTAATGAAATCTTATATTAATAATGGATGATCTTACACTAAAAAAATTATTTATTATGCTTGATCTTAGATGATCTATGAATGACCCTTTATAAATCTGAGTTCAATAAGAAATATTAGTCTTAAAACAGTAACTAAAACTAATCTAAAATCATCAATTAATATTATTAATAATCAAAAATGTTATCTAAATTTAGTCTTTATAATCAAAATGCTATAATTCAAGCAAAAATAAATGGGTCATTAGTAAAATTGCTAGATGAAACCTATATAATAGCCAATCATTTAAATTGTAAAGGTAAAACTTGGTTGAAAACTGCAAATTCAAAAATGTTAAACTATATTAAAGCTTATAAAAATGGTTAAAAACTTTTTAAAAAAATAGTAAAACTAAGGTTTAAACATTATCCAAATCCAAAATAAGTTTATAATAATTTTGCTTAAATTATCTAATCTAAAAAATATTAGCTGATAAAGTAATAGTAAAAAATAGAAATATTTAAGCTAGATATATTTATCATGAATATTTTGATATTATTATGCTAGTCTTTTATATTATTTAGACAAAAATATAAGTGATTTATATTTATATATAAAAAGTTCCCTTAATAAGTAAATTATATATATAAGATTTAACTTAAAGGTAAAAAGTATATGAAAATTTTATGTATTAAATAAAACAATTAATAAATAAAGCTTAGTATTACCTTTATAAAATATTTGTACTAAATGATTTATTTTATTAAAAATATTTTATTTCTTTACAATCTGATGTTTTTTAATTTTATTTATTTAAAATTATCCTCTATTATAATATATTAATTTGAATAAATAAAATAATTATTAATAATAATGATAAAATCAAATAAATATAATAGAATAAAATAAATAAATTAATTAGGCGAGACAAAATAAATTTTTCAGTTTTCATATCAAAATTTGATTTCACATGACCCGGCCGCCCGGCTTTTTATTATTAATAACAAAAAATTTTTTTAATCAAAAAATTTTATTGGATATTTTTGATATTTCACAATCCAGTTATCTGGCTAAAAATTTCATATTTTAAAAATTTTATACTACGTATTCATATAATAAACTTTTTTCAAATTATTAATCAAAGAAAAAAAAATAATCTAAATTGATTATTTTTTAAAAAGAATGATTAATTAGAACGATTAATCGATCAATAAATTAATGTCCTATTTCTAATTGCAATTCAAACAACTCTTTTCTAACCGCATCCCTAAGTGGCTTTACTTTTTTAAGTGAAATTAAAATGCATTAAAAGCCTATTTGTATTAATAAATCCATATAAATTTTATGAAATTAAGACAACTTCCCTTTTCTGATTGTATTCCTAAGCAAATTTTCTTTTTTGAGTATAATTCTGAGTAACCTTTCACTTTTAGGTAAAATTAAAATGTGTAAATTCACATTTGCATAAATAAGCTAACAAAAAAAAAGTGGTAACATATTATAACGATTTTTCGAGTCCTTTAACAAGCCTTTTTTAAAACTTTAACAACAATGCCTTTTGCAAATATTCAGATATCCAAAGGGTCAAAACCTCTTCATAGATGGTATATTTATCCTATTCCATATGAAATAATAATCAAAAATTTTTTTGTTAAACTTGTAAATAAGGAAATATCTCCCGAATGCAATATTGCTATAACAAACTCTGAAACAATAGAAAATGTTGAGTTAAGTGAAATACCAGTATCAGTTATAATCCAAGCCAGCCTTAATTGTAATATTATAGAACTTACGACAAGTGTAGGAATACATATACATTATTGGCTTAGAGTTGATGACAATATGATTTTTGATTTATTATCACAATAAAACAGCCTTACGATTTTAATGCAAAATGCATGTCATACCCGATTATATTTGCCAACTTTCTCACAATTAGATAAGATAAATCATAAGTTAACATTACGCAGCAATCTCATTAGTTAGATTCATTGTCATAATGGAAGATGGTCTACTAAATCATATGCTAACAATCAAGGGAAGCAATTTATTGTTAGTTTAACTGAAGCGATTAAAGATGGTACAGCAATTGATTTCAAATTTACAAAATGTTGCAACATAAGCTAAAATTAGTTGCAACATATGTTGCAACATTATAAGTTGCAACATATATAGGTTAAAACTAATTGCAACGTAAGTTGCAATATTAAAAGTTATAACATATTAATTACAGTTCCCATCTTTAGAAGCGATTTGATATATTGATATGCGAAATCACCAAAAATTTGAAGAATGTAGTTATCACATACCTGAACTTTTTCTTGAGTTTTTTGGTCATGCAAATCCAGAATCATATAAGCAATCACGAAATCACTTTGATGCAAATGATCTTAATTTGCATTGCCAAGCTCTCGCTCTGTATGCTACATTTTTATAGATGTTAACGGCAAATTTTAACTGACTTCATGATGCATTTGATCATCTTATTATTGCTATTTCAAATTATGTTGGATTTTTACAACATCAATGTGAAGTTACTGCTATAAATCATGCATCTGATACTCCTATATGAACTATCGATCAAGCTATAACAATTAAAGTCTACAAGCAAAATGTTTGGGTTACAGCCATTGATAAAAACAAATACTGTCATCTTATACAATTGCTCACTAATTTACCACCTTAGAAGCCAGTTGATATTGAAGAATACCTACCGACCGATCCTGTGTAAGTAGATGGGAATAATATTAAAAATTGTTAGTATATATAACTAATGAAATAATTATAATTATAGTCAAAGAATGTGTTATATCCAGAATTTATCTCATGTATTTTCCTTCAAAATTGGAGAATATCGATTTAATTCTGATAATAATGCTTTTAATGTAATTTCAATATAGAAATTCGATAAACAAGCCGATGAGGTAACTACACTATAAGAAAACAAGCGAATTGTAAGTGAATTGCAAGCTGATGCACCTCACTTTTATACTCGAACAATGCGAACCAATTATATACGTACCTGCGATTTGCTTCTTATAAAAGCCAAGCCATCAGCACTTCGAACAATTTATCGAATGTTAATAGGTAACATTTCTGCAGCTGAGAACCTAAATGAAGCGAAAGTAGATAAACACATCAAACTTGCTTTAGAACTTGGAGATCCCGAAATTACTATTGATTTACGTGAACATAATGATGGAAGACCTGGTAAATATGATGCTTTCTGGGAAACTGCAGCTCGATTTTTAGCAAGTAAAGTAGCAGATGCTGTAACTATTATAGATGAATGTAGACAAGACCCAATTGTGTATCATGCAACTGCAATTTCAGTAAATGATCTTCTGCATCAGATTAAACATGAATGTTCATCTGAAATATCTATCCCAAGTGCACAATGGTTAAAGTTACAATTTTGGCCTAAAATCCAACCCGACTTAGTAGTTTGCAATTTACTGGATGCTTATCTTTAAAATTCATAGTTCAAACACGTCAATTACGGACTTATCATCCGGATGCTCATTATGCATCAGCATTGTTCCATTATAAGAAGGAGTTTGCTGTGAAATTTCATAAGATCACAAATTTTGTCTTTTTAGATGATAAACATTGATGTAAGATTAGAGAGCCTGGATTTCCCGTTGCTGCAGTAGAAAGAGAAAAGAAAGTTGTGGTCAGTAAAGATACTACATTTGCAGTTGTGGATCATGATTACACAAAAACAGGAATCATACCAAGTGTAACAATGATATGTAATATACCCGATTCGATAAATGTTGATTTCTATATGGGAAAAGTATATATTAGATTAAAGGACCCAATCTTTCAGCCTTCCTCACCTATTCATCATGCAACAGAATTATATCACATACTTCTTGATGAAGAACTCATCAATAAATCTATTCTGTGTATTTATATGGATGGTGGATCAGATCATCAATGCACATATACCCATGTTCAGCTCTCCTATATTTGTCTTTTTCTTGCATTAGACCTTGACTATTTTATTGCTATTCGGACTCCACCACAATATTCATGGAAAAATCCTGTTGAACATATTATGTCGATTCTGAATCTTGGGTTACAAGGTATTGGGTTAATGTGAATCAAAATGAACGATCAATCAGAAAAACTAATAAATGGGCCGGTATAATAAATGAGATTTGCAAGATTGCTGAAGAAAATCCTAACTTGAAGAAGGATCTTATTAAAAGTCTTCAAGATCCAATTTGCTTGATTCGTAGTATATTCAGTTGTCAGTCTCTTAAGAATGAACTGTTCAAAACATTCACTGCAGCATCGGAAACAAAATGGAAAGATTTTGGGAGACTATTCTACTTGTTGATGATAGTGTTACTCATGAAGACCATATTGCAGAACATATAAAATGAAAGGTAAGTAAAATGCTATTTGAATGAATCATTATGCAAAAAAAATAGAATAACATATCTTTGTTTAAAGCCACATCTGCAAGAATTTTTAAACTATTGTTGTATGGTAAAACACTATTTCTTTTTAATCAAAAAATGCAGTGAATCATCCCATACTATTTGTCATCCTCCTCGCTGCTCACCAGAAGATTTCGAACAGCTTCATTGTATTCCAGATCCAGTACCTGGGGATGACTTACATTACAAGTTATTTGAAGAGTTATATGGCAAGCAAACAACAGACGATTACAGACCTTCACTTAATAATGCTAAAACGAGAACAAAAAAAGGCAAAATGAAAACTAAAAGTGCAAAACATACTATGCCATTTTACCCTTCTGCTACGCGTGCAAGAAATATTAGTGTCATTGTAAATTGCTTTGAATGTGAAAAGCCGCATCTTTTATTTAGCACAAAAAAACTTTCAGAAGAAGACAAGACGATACTACAAGGATTCTTGGATATAATCCTTTATACCTGTAGTATGTCATTTCATAATACATATGACCTTACAAAGGTTGTGTCGTAAAAACAATCAGACATACACATAGGAAATAAGATTGGTTGTGACAAAGAAGTTAATGATCAAGAAACAACAAATAAGGATGAATATGATAAAAATGAAGAGAACGAATCTGAAGACTCAGAAAGTAAAGGCGAAGACGAAGATGAAGAGTCCAATAATAATGTGAAAGCAGAGACTAGCAATAATGCAGAAGATGCAGTTCGTGAACTTTTTTCAAGGGTTTTCGTTAATGATTCGTGATCTTGTGCATTGCAAGTTAAAAAACCATATTACTCAACCAGAATCTATTCAGACGTTTGCATTGAATGTGGAAGTTTAAATGTTAATAAGCAAGCAAAAGGTGAACAACCATGTTGCAGTGACTGTGTTAATCACACCACTATTTCAAAGAAATGTTTAATGTGAAAACAGGGTGGTAAAGGTAAGAAAAAATGGAGAAAAAATTAGCTTCTGAATTTCTAAATAAAACTTGAATATAAAGGATCAACCCGAATATTAATCTGACTGTAAAATTTAAGGTTAAATTTAAGTTTCAGTGATAGATAAATCAATCACGTAAAATTGTATAGAGCATTACTTTTGGTCAATTATTTTAAAAAAAAAATTACTGAACTCTGTTCCAATGATCCGGCCAGGTTATGAAAACTGAAAAATTTATTTCATCTTGCCTTAATTAAAATGATTTAAATAAAATTACAATATCAATAGTATATATCTGTGATTTAATTTTTACTAACATTTAAGTATTTGTTATATTAATCAATTTAATGCTAAATTTGTTTTTCAATTTATTTGATTAATTTAATTACACTAATATTAATTAACTATTGATCATTTTGTAGATTTGTAGATCAGTTCTGCAATTCAATTTTTAAAGATAATAATATAAAGAATAAAGATTTTAATTCTATTTTTTCTTTACAAATTCAAAAAAAAAAATAATAATAAAATAATAAAAATACAACTTTAATGATATAAGAAACTTCTGATATTTTAACTATTAGATAATAATAAATAATTAAAATCTTAAAATCCTTTATAACTTATATCTAATAGGTATATTAAATAAGAAAATAAATTAAATTAAGGTAGTGATAGGTTTTGGACATATTTTTTAATTTAAATATTTTGGATAAGGTTTTCAATATATAAAATTATGTCTAAAACTTATCTAAAACTATTCAAAATTATCTAATTGCCTAACACTTAGTTAAGGTCTCATTATTTATACTTTTCATTAATATATAAAATTTATCTATATTAAAGATGGTTCCCATAATTATTTTTAAAATTTTTAACTAGTTGCAACTTAAGTTGCAACATTTTGAGTTGCAATATTTTATGAATTTTTATATTAAAATATATTTACAAGGAGTTGCAACTTACCGAGTTGCAACTTCTTAATTATGGTGCCATCATAACTGACATTTCTGACATATCTGACATGTTCAACAAATAGGACATATTAGACAAGTTAGACATAATAGATATATTTGATTTATTAGATATGTATAATATATTAGTTTTATCTTTCTATGTAAATTATTTTATATAAATAGGATGGTTTGTAAAAGTTGGGTTAAATTTTCTTTAGCCTAGTGCTAATGTACTTATTTATCTTTTCATTATTCTTTTATTTTTTTATTCTTATACATATCTTATCTTTAATAAACTTATTTTACATGCGTAATATTGGAAAAATAATGATTAATTGCTACATAATTTATGATTTATAAAGTGTTCTTTTACTTAAAAATTTACATATTATTACAATTATTTTAATGAACTCAGTAAGCTATCAATAAAAAGTAACCACTCGAATGTCTCATCTACCATTGTAGTTTGTAAAAATCACACGTTAACAATATTTAAAAGTAATATTTTAAATTATTTATGAAGTAATATATATAACTAACCAATAAATATTTGATGCTGGTAATAAAAAAGTTAAGGTAATGGTAATTTCTAGTTATAATTTATCAATTGGAGTTCATAATATTTAAAGTAACAAAAGAGAAAATAAGAAAAATTCTTAATTTAATTATTTCAAGATTACAGCTAATTTCATAATTTATAAATCATTAGTTGTAATTAAAACAATAAATTCTGATATTTATAATGATAAAAATACAAGATAGAAAATATGTTATATTTATTATTATATTTTGAAATATTATATATTGACTATAATATTATATTATATTCTGTAGTTATATAATAAGTTTAGTAATACTTCACAATTAATGAATAAAAAACCTTTGCAAGAACATTTCGATTCTAATACAAATAATAATATAATAATAAAAAAAACATAAAAATTATAGGGATGTTATCAGTTTAACTCAGTTCAATTCAGTTCAAAAACTGCTAATTTAGTCTTTGAATTGAGCTGACCTTCAATTTGTTATTTGAAGTTAAAACTGCACTTGTAACTATGATTCTAACTTCAGTTAATCACGTGTTTGAATTTTCATTGGTTAATTAATATAACTGCAGTTTGTATTTTAAAAAATCCTTTGTTTTGAAAAAAAAATTTAAAATAAATTTGATAATTATTTAAAAAAAATGTAATCTGTTTGATAAATTTGTTTATTATATTTTATTGATAAAATAGCATTATTAAAAATACTATAAACTGGAAATAACAAGTTCAAACAATTTTATTATTAACTGAACCAGCATTTTATTCTATCCAGCTTTTTAAACACAAAGAAACATGAGCTATATTAGGATTAAGATGATTTCAGACTTTTGTTATAGTATATGATGCAACTGAAAATGCTTGCTCATTTGGTACATTAATACCTTGAATAGCAAGATAATTATGTGCCATTTTTGATAAAATCAGAAATTTGTTTGCATATTGATGCTACTAAGATAAGGATTCAGACTGTGTTAATAGTAAAGCCAAATATCTTTCTAATTCTCCTTCTAATAGTTGTGTTTTATTTTGTTGTTGCATAATTAAATTTTCAAAAAATGATCTAGAATTTGTATTTTTTTCTACAATATAATTTGAATTATCTAAATCTTGTGATGGTGTATACATAAGCATTCTTAAATGAAATTGACTTATTACTTTATCACATTGTTCTTCAAATGGAAAAGTAAGTAATTTTGAACTTAGATTAAGAATAGTTGGAATAGTTGTAGAGAAATCAAGTATCTTCCAATAATTATCAATTTTTTATGTATAGGATCTGCTATAATGGATTCTTCTAATATGTGATCATTAATATATATCTCAATATGTCAAAGAATTCCTGTAAAAGTTAATCTAATATCACTAACAGTTGGATACGAACTTAAAGAAAGAATTTTTGTTACCTTATACATTGGTTCTAATAAGATGATCATTGACTATACTTGATTTCATTCATTTTCATTAAGATAAAATGTCTCCAACTGTTTGTTATCACAAACAAGAAAATCAAGTTCTTCATGCATTCGTTTAAACTTTTCTAACATTAAAAATGTACTATTATATCGTGTAGTGATATCAAGATTAGGTTTAAGATAATCCTTTTTTATTACCTTACAATAACTGTGAAGTGCATCACAAAGAATAGTAGAATGATAGATTTTATTTACAAATGTTTTAATCTTATCAATAATTTCTGTTCTTAATTGCATTCTATGATTAATTGCAATATTTAAAACATGTGCTGTGCATCGGAAATGTTAAAACTCTTCATCATTTCAAGTTTCTCAAAATTCAGTTATCATATTTTTATCACAAAGAATCATTATTGCATAATTATTCATAGTAAAAGAAAGAATTTTTCCATTAAGATTCATTTCATCTATTAATTGAAAAAGTTTTTCCTTTTTCTAACGACAGTATGATGATGCTTAAAGTGAATTAAATCAAGAAGAAAATGTCGCATATTCCATTCATCATCAATATAATAAATAGTTACTTCCAGATAAGCTTGATTTGTAATTAAAGTCCAAACATCAGTAGTAAGAGATACTTTTATTAAGAGATTTTTAAGTTCATCGGCAATCAAGAACAATGATCCACAAATCTATTAATTATTTGTTTTTGCAAATATTGACATGATAGTAAAATATATCTTTGATCTAGAATATTACATAACTTTTTAAACCAAGAACTTTCTATAATAGAAAATGGTATTTGAGATCTAACAACAAAATCAATAGTGGCATTTGTACAATCTTTAACTTTTATTGCATCAAATTTACCTATGGATTTTTAACAAAATAAAGTCACGTTTGTTGCTTTATTATATGATCCATTAGAAGTCGTGTTGATGTTTTAGGACTATACTCTTTTTTATACAAATTACAAATTATTACTACAACTTTATTTGTATCATCATATTTTTTATACATATATTCCTAAACAGCTAAAGTAGTTTTTCCTTTATTCTTATCAATATTAAGTATATTCATGCTATCTTCCTTTTGTTGTTCAGGAATAGATAGTTCATTTGTATTATCATTAAAATCAAAATCAAAATCAAAGTCTTCTATTTCTTCAAAGTTTATACTAGTATTTTTATTGTCTGATATGTTGAGTGAAAAAATGTGATTAAGGATCTAATATTTCGCATTTAAATATAATAATTTTGTATTATTTACTAAAATGATAATTTAACAGTATTGATTCTGATGCCAATTTAACTATTTTTTTTTAAAATAAAGTTCTCATTAAATATAAATTAGAATAATAAAATTGGATTATTTTTGTGAAATTTTAATTAAAAATTACGTAAATTTAAAAAAAACTTTTTGATTTTTTTTTTAAAAAAAAATTACTAAATAAAATAGATGTAGATTTGGTCATCTGATTCAGATCATTTGTTATTTCAAAAAAAAATTTTTTGTCGATTTGGTCTTTTTTTTCAGCACTTATTCCAAATCAAAGGTAAATCAGTAGTGATTATTAGAATATTATCATTGAAAATTGTATTTTCTTCTGAAATAAAAATTTGAATTCACATAAAAATTTAGTAATTTTATCGAAATTGTAATTAGATAATTTTATAAATTGGAATACACGTAATGCGTAAAAATAGAATTACAATTTAAATTTACAATAATTAGATAATTTTAACTAAATAGAATTACTCATTTGAAAATGTTTCAAATTTCTGACATATATCGATATAATTTTATATAAATTTATAAGTATTTTTTTTCTTTTTTCTTTAATTGTTAAAAAATTAAATTTAACAATTTTTAAATTTTCAATTTATCAAAAATGCCAAACACAATTGATTGAAACGATAATGAAGTTAAATTATTGATCGATAAAAGAAGAAACAGAAATGAAGAATATTAGTTTATGCTTAAAAGATCAAAGTAACCTTTTTAGAAAGACGTTGCGGAGAAGATCAAAGAATTTAACAGCAGTACAATACCAAGTAAAGTTTAAAGGGATAATTAAGGATTGTAAAGTAAGTAAAATCCTGATTAAGAAAGCAAATGATCTAATGCTATAAAATAAAAATTATAAACAATTAATATTTTTAGTTATTTGAATTTTATGTGAAAGAAAATCTGAAAGGAAGGTGGAGTAAAATTGGTGAAAAATATGGAAAGCAATTTAAAATTCCATTTTGGAAAAAACCTGGTAAGCATTTAAAAATGTATTCTGTTTGATATTTATAGTTAAATTCAAACTTTTTATTTTTAGCTTGTTAAGTAGAAGAAAGAAGGTAATCTGAATTAGAGCGCCGTAAGTTTTGTTATTTAAGTTTCAAATATTTTAAACTTATTTTAAACTAAATTTTATATTTACTTTACTAGAAAATTTAAATAATTCTTGTTCTTCCAATACTTCTTCTTCACGAAGATCTGCATTACCACCTTCACAAACTGTAAACTCCTCTACAGAATTCTTTTTTTTAAAAAACCTAATTATTATTCCAACTATTGACATTCTTTTTTTTAAAACAAACTTTTAACTGTCACTCTCTTTAACTATTGTTATTCCTTTTCTTTTTCCATTTCCTTCTTTAATTTCACATTCAGTTTTTTTTATAGTTTTTTTTTCTGATAAAAAAAAAATTTTTTTTTCCTAAACGAAGTTTGCTACCTTTACACAATATTTAGGATCAACAGTTATAGGTTAACTATATCTGGCCAAAAGCAAGCATACTTTAACAATTATAAATTTATTCGATTTGTAGTTTTATTTTTTTATTTTATTTATATATCATTATTGTAATAAATAATAGAATCAATTAATATGCAAAACAAAAATTTTGTTATTAAAATTCTATTTTTTTGGTTTCAAAAACTAATGCTTTTTCGAATTCTTTTTAGATAAATAATGATAAAAACTTTATTATTTATATTCTTCTAAATAAATTATCAACTATGATTGAAACTGCAGCTAAAAATTCAGTTAAACCGTCAGTTAAACTAATGGTTTAACCATATTGAATCATGTGATAAAAACTGATATTTATTGTGATTCTTAATCTTGAAATCAAACTGAATCAGTTCAGTTATACAACCAGTTTAAAACTGGTTTATCTTTAACTGTTAACATCCCTAAAAAATCAATTATTATTAATAAAACTAATTAAACATATTACAAAACTTGTACTATTTATAATTAATATAATACAATATAGCATAAATAAAAATTACCTGATTAGTGATAGTAACATTCAGTCATAGTCGGTCAACAATCGGTCAAAGACCTTTGATCAACTAACCAGTTATATTGATCAGTTGACCAGCTCATATAATAATAATATAATTTAAAGTTCTTGATTGTTAATTTTAATTTAAGCTTTAAATAATGCTAATATGATATTTACTAAAACTCTAAATTTTTATATATTTTACTTATTTCTTTTAGGCTTACTCGATATGCATGTTAAGATTACTTTCATATTTATAGAATTATCATGAACTTTTTTTAAAAAATAAATTAAAAATTTTTATTTATAAAAATTACATAAATAAAATAATTGTTAATTAAATGCAAAGAATTCTTGGATTACTAATTAAAAAATGTTTGATCAAATGGTCAGTTAAAATCAGTCAAAATTAGTCAGTCAACAGGTCAATCAGAAACCTTTGACTATAACTATTAGCATTCTTATACCTGATATACAATTTTAATGCCTGAGATTTTAAAGTCTAATATACAATTTACTATTATAATCAATTTTGACAAAAAAGTTCTATTTAATAAAATTCATATCACACAGCATAAATCATATGATGATTATTAACCAAATTTTTATGATAATACCAAATAATTTGTCGTATTAATTCTTCAAAGCTATATTAAGCCCAATTAAAAATAAAAAGTTTTAAAATTAATTATGACAGAATCTAACATTATTATTATCAATTTAAAAAGAAAGGATATGTGAACTAATTAAATACTATGAAGAGAAAAAAATTTTTTACATAGTGAAGGAAAATTATATAGCAAAGTAAAGTAATGTGTTCAATATTAATAATAAAGAATTTCTTAAAAACTTAAGCAAGAAAAAGCAAATGCAATTTGTAACTGAAGTACACAAATAAATGATATTTAATCCTTAAAGCTGATCTACAAATTATTGTTCATGAATAAAAATTTGAAAAACTCTAATTCATCTAAAAGTTTTTCTCTTAAAACTTCTTAACTCAAATCTGGCTAATATATCTTGTTATTATGGTAATATTGAAGAATATATAAAAAGACTTTATCATCTCAATCATCTCGAGCAAAAAAAATTCATTTTTTTTATTAATTGTCTTTTCATCTTCAAACATTATTCCAAGTAAAGTGCTTGGATGAGTAATTAATGTAGACCAAAAGGTCTCATACTGTTGATATAAGAGGTGAAAACTGTTAATAAATCATAGTTTAAGATCCTTTTTTTTTTAGTAAAGACTAACCTTAACCCCTTCTACATTAAGGATTAATTTTTTATCATTAATTTTATTCATCTCGAGCTCAAGAGTAGCTCCTCTTATTTGGGTGTCTACTTCTCTAACTAAGATCTGCAATTTTTATAAAAGATATAACAGCAAAAATTTATTAGATTAATGAATCATTAAATCATACTTTAACAACCAAAAAATAAACATTTTAAATATCATTTTTCATATTATCAGTTATCTTTTCTTTTTTTATATCAACACTTTCAGTTAGATTAATTATATCAGGCATTTGAATCTTTGGATATACAATTTCCTAATTTGTTCTGAATTTGTATACAGTTGAAAATTAATAACATTATTAGATAGTCTGACATGCTTTTCACACATTCCATAAAAAATAGGCTTACATCTTTAATTGTATCAAAATGCACAATTCCATGCTTGAAAACAGAATTATATCAAATTACAAAAGATATATTAATAAGTTAACAAGTTGCAACACATTACTTACATTTTGGTGAGATCTTTAATAATATGTGTAAAAACATATAGTTTCATGAATAATCATTCTTCAATTTCCATTTTGAAACCTTTTTTAAAGTACAGTTACACCTCAATATAATGAAGTTGCTGATCCAGCTGATCAGGACTTTATTATAAGAATCTTCATTATAGTGTTAACGAATTATTCATTATAGTAGATGATTACTGATTTCATTACACAAATATAATTTTACTATGATATAATTTTTCCAGAAATATTTTGTAAATTCTAGTCATTTTATTTTAACATGCAATCTGTTAATTATTGTACGACAGTTTTATTAATTTAAATTTTTTTTAAAATAAAATAAAAATAAGATAAAAAATAAAAATGAACTGAAAAGAAAACTAAACGAAACGAAAAAAATGAAATTAAGAAACTGAAACAAAACTATAAAATGAAATTAGGAAAATGAAACAAAATGAAAAATGAAACGAAATGAAAAAATGAAAAAGAAAAAATGAAATTAAACGTATGATATAAAAAGAAAAAATGAACGATATGAAAAAAAATAAAATTAAACGAACAATAAGAAAAAAAATGAAATTTTTATAGCCTTGCAAGCGCATCACAATTTTGCCATCTATTTTAGTTTAATCTTGTAAGCTCGTCATAGTTTTACCTTCTATTTCGTATTTGCATTGTAGTAGGCAAATTATGATTTCTCCTATGAGTGTGCCTCGATTCTAAAAAAGTAAATATATTAATATAAATCTAAAAAATCATTTAAACTTTTTAATTATTACCTGGCCTATCCCAGAATTGAGTCCTGAAGAGGTTATATAATCTTTCCATAGTAAAGGTCCACCTTCCACCTCTTCTCGCTCCATTTCGATAATCGCAAAAATCTTAAAAGATATTAATTATACTGTTAAGTTATATTTATCATTATATTGTTATTCATTTATTTACTTACGTTATAATCCTGTACTAAATTCCTCCATTTCAACTCGCATTGGTAAGATGAATATGCTGTGTTAAATCTTCGATTGATTCGTCGAGCTACACTCACTAGTCGAAATCATTTCATTCAGCACTAATACCATTCGGTTAACATTCAGCCAATTTGGTCATATGATTTGGTAAAATTCAGCTTAAGTTATAAAAATCGATAGTCATTTGTTATACCACACATAATTTAGTATTATTTTAGCATTAGATCTTTCATCAAACATTCAGCTGATTCGGTCATGTGATTCAGAAAAAATTTGGCTTAAGTTACAAAAATCGATAGTAATTTGTTA
>CAMKVN010000793.1:0-23806 GCA_946474995.1 Funneliformis geosporum
GAGCTTTGAATTTGATATTGGAAATCATATAGCAAACTGGGTTCGTAGGCGGATTTGGAGTTTGCACCAGAACCCCCTTTTTGTCTATATGAAATCCTATGTATAGTAATTGAAATTTTTAAGAATTATCACATCATAATCGAAACTTAAAAACTATTATTATATTAAATCAAAACTTTAAAACTATTATCACATTAAATCAAAATTTAAAAAAATACTTGATAATTGAAATTTAAAAGAATATTGTATTATAATCGAAATTTAAAGAATTAATCGCATTAAAGTTAAAAGTTAAATTAATTTCATGCATTATATTACACTATTAATATAAACTATATTTAACTAAAAGGTTTATTTCTTTTTAATCAAACTTTTTTATATTTCTTACCAATAAAATTTCTCACTTTTTTACAGCTAATATTTCATTTCTTTTTATCAAAAATAATTTTCATTTCTCTTTTACCAAAAAAAATTTTTGTCTTTCTTTTGTATATAGGATAAGTGCTACAAAAAGAGACCAAATTGTAAAAAAAAGTTTTTTTAAAATATTTATAGTTCTGGATTAAACAATAAAAATTATATCTAATTCATTTATTGAAAAAAATTCAATTTGGTCCCTTTTTGTAGCACTCACCCTATATATTATTTTCTCACTTTTTTCATAAATAATATTTCGTCTCTCTTTTACCAATATTGATTTTCTTTCTTTCTCATTTTCTTACTAATATTTCATCATGAATATAACTAAAAATACAGGTTAAAAAAAGGTTGCAACAGTATATTGTCAACTATTATATCGCTAGAAAGTGACATATTAATAAGAAATTCAGGAAGTAATTGAAACTTCTAGTAGTCAAGAAATGGTAAATACTTCATGTCAGCAAGTTTTAACAACAACTTTAACATCTTCAAGTAGTTAAAAAACACGTCAGCAGATTCTGATAATAACTTTGATACCTTTAAATAGTTAAAAAACATGTCAGCAGATTCTGACAATAACTTTTATACTTCTTAGTAGCCAAGAAATACTATATTGACAAGTTTCAGCACTAAATCTAAGTAATTAAGAAATATTAAGTCAGCAGGTTCTGATAACTCAAAATCAACAGAAAATACTAAAACTTTTACATCAGTAGGATCTAACAAATAAAAGCCCATTCAAATTAGTAATATTATTAAGTATTTCCAAAAAAATGATTAAATTCGACCTCAATCTCTAACTCAACTAGGTGGATATTATGATATTTTGCTTAATTACAGAATCAAAGACAAACATCAATATAGTAAAATATCAATCGCTGGTATAATTAGAGATGTTATTCTGGAAGCTAATAACTAAGATCTGCAGATATTATCAGCTTTCTGTCATAGGATTTCTGAAAGGTCTTCAACATATCAGTAAATAGGTTATAAAGATATTATGATAAAAGGAATAGCAAAAGGAGTATAACTCCTTATTCTCAACAATTTGACATTTCTTGAGGTGACAAATTTTAATATTCTTCATATTATTACACACAATATTAAGGATTATAACTTCTTATTGACCAAGAAAAAGAGAAGTTTCTTTTTCTAAAACAACCGATTCTTTATTAAGCAAAGGTAAGTATAATTTATTTCAAATCTTAACTGACATATATTTTTTAATCAATTAACTATTAACTTTTCTATAAAAAGCATATTTACATAAAAGAACTGACAAGTTAAATAGACAACTCAATAATGCAAATGAAAAATTAAGAGATTTAAGAACAGAATTCAGTAAAATTATTGCAGATAATGAAACGCTTATTTGTTAAAATGAGAGTTTGTGAGATGAACCTAGATAAAGCTAATGAAAATGTAGAAATGAAGAAACAGACAAAAATTGTTGAGAAAAGCAAACTCAATATAGTAGTAATGACAAAAGCGATGAAGAGAGATCTTATAATAATGATGCAACCAGAATTCATTTAAAATCTCTTCTGAATTAATTAAAATAATTTTAATTCTAACTGATTTTTAATATCAATCAAACTAACTTAAATCAGCATTTATTTTTTTATAATTTATATTAAAATAAGAATAATTTAAAACTACTGCTGATTAATCTTGAAATGATATATAATCTTAAGTTCAGCAGTGAAAAAAATACTGAAATATTGCAAAAAGTAATATCGCATCTTATCAATACCTTAAAAAGATTTAAAATAACATACATATAAGTTAAAAAAATAGCTTAACTTCCTTTATAGGCATCAACGAGTTCATTTATTATATAAATAACATAGTACTTTAGATTGTAATAATAAGTGATTACATAAAACTAGAGATGCTAATAGTTATAGTTATGATCAATTATAACCGTAACTAATATTGGTTAATCAAAGGTTTCTGATCAATCAGTTGACTAACTGATTTTAACTGATTTTGACCGACCAGTTGACCAAACATTTTTTAATTAGTAATTCAAAAATTCTCTGCATTTAATTAACATTCATTTCAATTATGTAATTATTTATAAATAAAAATTTTAATTTATTTTTTAAAAAAAACTTACAATAATGCTGTAAATATGAAAGTAAACTTAATATGCATATTGAGTTGCCTAAAAGAAATAAGTAAAATATATAAAAATTAGAGTTTTGCAAATATCATATTATTATTATTTAAAGCTTAAATTAAAATTATCGATCAAGAACTTTAAATTATATTATTGTTATATGGGTTAGCTAGTTAACTAATCAATATTATCAGTTAGTTAATTAAAGGCAACTGATTAACTATTGACCAACTATTAACTGATCATCATTAACCATTATCATTCCTACATAAAACAATCGCATCAGTGAAGTAAATATAATTGAAATTGATTTTTTTTTAAAAAAAATACTTTATTAACATTTGATATTTAATATAAAAAAAGGCTAAAAGAATTAAAGGTGTTAATTCACTTTTGATTTGGGTGATGAACGAGTTTTAAAATACAATAAGAAAGAATTATTATTAATTTTGGAGACAATTATTATTATTCTTTCGAAGATTCAGAGATAGATTCTAAAAAGGTAACAACATAAACAATTAATATTTATAATCTGAACTAAAAATCAAATGAGATTTAATACTTTTTAATAATTTTTGTTAAAATTTTAACTAATTCTGATATTTAATTTTATTAGTTGAGGGATTATTGTGAGAGGTTAACTGTTATATATTCTCATTTCAAACCACATAATTAGCAAGAACTTGAAATTATAGAGACAATTTTACAATATGTATTTAGCATCTCAAAATATTCTTAAATAGATATTTATAGATCAAAAACTCCAGCTGATACTGACTTTTCAGCAACAGCTACTGAAGCTAAAAATCAAAATAATAACATTAAAAAAGAAGAATAAATTTAACAAATTTATTATAGTAGTGGTGATTTCATAGTCTAATGGTGAATGGAAATGCTTTAATTTAATGGTGATGTCATGATCTAATGGTTACTGCTTTATTCTTGTTCTTAATTTGTTTACATTATATATTCTACATTATTGGTATTAGCTTTCCATCCTTGTTTAAATACTTAGTTTCATATTGTGAATTATTTTCAAATTTATTATTTATTTATATTATATTAAATTTTATATTTAAATTTTATTTATATTTTATTTTATATTTTAAATTAATAAACCATTTATTATTAATTTGATTAAATTATGTAAATAAGTCATATAAAATACAAAAATAAATATTAATAAGATTGTTTAAATATCAAAATTTTTATTTTACTAATTTTTCAATTACTTATAATTGAAATATTTTGATTTTTTATAGCTAATTTCATAATTTGTGGACCACTAATAAATTGTGACTGAATGCAATTGAAAAATTATTAATAGTCTATGAATTATAAAATTAGTTGTAATTAATAATAATGAAAAAACTTTTTGAAAATCAGATAAATATCAGCTACTTTTTTTAAAAAAAGAATAGAATTAAGTTTGTATATTAGTAATTTTTTTACAAAAATTGATAGATTGTTAAAATTTGAAATAAATAAGCATGTATTATGATGAAACCAGAAATTAATTGTGATAGATAATAAAAAACAAATGATTTGGTTAAATAAGTAATATAAATTATTTATCTTTAAATATTTTTAATATTTAATTTTTATTATTTTAATATTAGATAATTAAAAAAATAATTTTCATATTTGAATAATTACACTTGATGATATTGATATATTTGTATTTGATAATGTAATAAATCATGTAAAGTTACTTTTTATTGCTTCACAAATAAATCTTAAATCTGATAGTAAAGGAAAGTTTATAGATGATTTAATGTTAGATAAATTAATACAAGTAATGCATCTTTCAGATAGGTGAATAAAAGATATTAAATTAGTTTTAGAAGAATGTAAATTGTAACTACAAGGCTAATTAAAATGTATTTGTAATAATTGCATAAATTATTCTTCAATTATTATGAAGTTCGTTTGCTTTCAATTCAATCAGATTTTTTGGTAAAAGTAAGTCACTTATTAAAGAGGTTATTAAGAATCATAAATATAAAATTATTTTTTAAACAAAATTTTTTTATAAACTTAATATATTAAAATGATTTGAGATATAATCAAATAATACATTTGTAACAATTGTAATTATTCATTTATATCATTATAAAAAACTGTTTCTAAAGCATTAAATTTTATTCTCTAGAAAAATTAGATGATATGCTTATTATTCTTGAAGATTTATAGATGTATATAGAAAAAGTTTAATAAGTATTACAGTTTTATATGCTATAAATCAATATAGATCACATTAACATATTTTCAAAAATATGCTAGTTTATATAAATTCTTAATAAAATCAATTTATAATTAGTTACGGTTGTGACCTATATAAAAACATAGAGTTGCAGATTGTGATTAATAAGTTCTAGTTGCAAGCTATCTTTATTTATAATATTATTATTACTTCTATTGGTTTTTAAAGTTTCAATTATGTGATTTAAATATTGACTAATAAAATTTAAATCACATGACACATTCAATAAATTGTAAATTTTGGCTATAAAATAAAAAAGTAATAGTTTTAGACTGTATATATTATATTTGTGATAAAGTAAAACATACAGAAGCAGAAATGTTATTTGATCATAATCATTGTTTTTTCTTTAATTTTGATCAGTTATTGATAATATTATATGCATTTTCTCGAACCCAAATTTTGTTAAAGCTTGGTGAAAGATATTGGTAGGTTTTACACATGTTGATGTATTTAAATCATTAAATGATATACAACATATGCAAAATCAAGTTCAATTTAATATAGAATCAATTTTGTGAGAAATATCATAACCTTAACAAAGAAGAAAAGACTGTAAATGAATTCAAACAGTATATAATGATCATGAAACTGATTACTCATGGAATTTTCTTTGAGAAATTGCTTATAATCTTTCATTTTAGATAGTTTGTATCAAAAAGTTTTAGTTTTTTATTCATTTTATATACACTTTATTAATATTATACTTTAAATAGGTTATTAATACAATGAAAAAAATATCAAATGATCAGATTTATTGAAAATTTAAATTTGTGTATTTATTTACTTTAATTAAAATTAATTTTTTTTAAATGATCATCGGTAAATCATTTGTGATTTTCGTATTTTATTTATATACCAAAAAAATTCATTTTTTTAGATGATAAAGATTTTTTGATATACCAATTACTAAATACAGTTGCTTATTTCGCTAAAAGTTATATCTAAAAAAAGCCTGCTATCAAACCCTTAACCCTATTTAAAATCTCGGAGTTTCTCTCTCCTTTTGACAAACAACCTTTTATAGAGATTTGGGAATGACAAAAAGATAAGAGAAAAAAATTCGATCACCATTACCTGATTTATTGTAAAAAAAAACAAAACGCCAAATTTAGACATATTTAAGTTTTCTAAAACCACCTTAAAATAGATTAAATCGATTCAATATTCTTTTTAACAATCAAAACTAAAAAAATTATGTCAACGAAAGAATGTTTTGACTATAGAGTTTGGATTGCATTGTATCTTTTTGGTAATAACAATAACAATAACAATAATTATTAATAATCATATCATATCAATGTATACACACAAATAAGTTACTCCTATAGATTATGGTATTAGATTATCCATTAATCATTTATCATTTATCAGAAATAAAAAAAATATTGACCTTCAAAGGTATTAAAAAAATAAAATAGATTATGCACATTTATTATCTTGTGCAAAGAAAAAATATTTTTTCATGTTTGGCAATTAATTATACCTGTTAAACCTGAAAAATAATTATATTGGTGAATTCTTTTTTTTTTTTTTTTGTTCTCACGAAAAAAAAAAAAGCTTTTTGCCAATTTTTCTAAATACAAGTATTTGTGTACAACCGTTCATTAAAAATATCATCCCACTTTTCCCGGGGTTATCGACGTTGGTACAACATTAAACGTGTGAAATGAAATTGCTAAATTACTTTTTCCATTTGCCGTATATCATCCCACCTTAATTTTTGTTTTTATCGATGGAAATGTTCATGAAATTTATTTGCCACTGGTACTGTAACATTGGGTACTACATTTATAATATGTATCATGAGATGAATCATTAATGCCAAAATAATTAAACCTTAAACATTTCTGATCATAAAAAAAGGTAAAATATCATCCCACCTTTTTTTTTTTATCAATGGGAATGCTCTTTGACAAACGTGAAATTATTCGCCATTTTTCTAAAACTGGTGGGTACTACAATAAATAATAATATGTATCATGAGAATGCCTTGTTTGATTTTCTGATCTACAGAAAAAGGTAAAAGAAAAAGGTCTGTGCTCTATCAAATTGGTTTGAGCTAAAATCTCTTTCGAAACGTCTTATTTTTTATTTTATTTTTCTTTGTAAACAACTATTCAATCTTTTTTTCCTTTTTTGAGCTTTTCTTTTTTCTTTTTCTTTTTTTCTGTTAGGAACAAACAAACAATTTTAATATTGATACAAAAAAAAATAATAGTATTGTAATCAATCTAGAATTGTTAATAATAACAAAGGTGCATATATATGGCAGGCTTAGCCAAAACTTTCCATTCATTCCCAAGCCAAGTTTACTTTTAAAGAACTTTTTAACTAAACTGGGTAGATAGCAAGATAATATACATAGAATTTAATCTGAAAGAACATAAAATAAAATAAAATAAATGGTTTCTGGAACAAAAAAAAAAAATTACCAAACAACAAACGAGAAAGCATGTGAAATAAATTGGTTGGATATTTTTTTTTTTACCGGGACATGCACAGGATCTACATATTTCCCTTTTGAACTTTTTTAAGTATCTTATTTTTTTTTTTCCTCTCCTTTTCAAACAATTGGAAATGGGATTACCCTTGAATCAATCCATTTCGGGGACTGAAAGCAGATTAACTTGATAGACCCTTACCGACTTGCCTTTTCGCCAATCGTTGTCGGTATGGTTCATGTGCTGAAAGGAAAAAAAAAGATAATCTACATTAATTGTACAAGATTCTTTTCGTTTAAAAGATTTCTATTGTAAAAAAACCTACTATATGATTTCCGCGTTTGAAATCTTTGAAATTTAATATGGCGATAATAGGTTTTTTTTTTTTTTTTTGAAATTCCGAAAATTTCCCGACTATTTCTACTGTAAAATCGTATAAAAAAATTTTTTTAATCTTTAAAAGTCCAGAACTACGCGTTTTATTTCCAAAATTTTCTCTATATTAGTATAGGGATTTACCAACTTGCATATGATAAAAGTAAACAAATAAACAATTAATCACATTGATTACAATGTTTTTTATAACTGATTGAAAGTGTATTTTTTTTTTTTTTTTTTACGCATTTGCCTCCTGTTCCTTCGTCACTTATTGAGGCAGGTGGGCTTTTCTAAAAAAAAAAAAAAAAAAAAATTTGTCTGATATTAACGATAACGTAAATCTTATGAAAAGGCTCGTTTTGGTGTGGATTTCCCTCGGATAACAGATTCAAAAATGGTCTCGTTCTTTGAAATAATCGAAAAACGAAAAAGTTATATCCGACACGAGCCACTTCAAATATTTAATTCGTGATTGGTTCGTTTCACAGTGCACCAAAAACCCAACTTTCGGGTTTGTACTATAAATTTATTTTATAGTAACATGAGAATTATTCACATGAAACATAAGAAATTCATAAAAAAAGATAGATAACAATAGAAAATCTTCACCATCAGATAAAGCCATCTGCAACCTCCCGTTCTGTGAATGAAATATCGTCTTTCTCTTTTTTTTTTTTTTTTTTTTTCTTTTCATTCAAGTTAAGAAGGAAACACAAAAAAATATTATCTCAAATGAATCTCCAAATTTTTCGACGAATGAAAAAAAAAGTATTCAAAAGGAAAGGATTAGGATTTTTAAGTTTGTGTAACATGTAACCAAGTAAATGTATAATGTATAGCTGCGGCTAATGTTGCAATTGAGATTTATACCCGAATATGGAAATTGCTCTTTTTTTAAGATAACACAATTTAATATTAAAATCTTTTTTTTATACAGTATATAATATATTCTATACTCGTGACCGTGATCCAAATTCATAGAATTGGTTATTTATGTCGCACACAAACGCGAGAATTGACATGTTTGACATAAGTACTACCATAGGGAATTTTATTTTTTTTATTTCGGTCGAAAAAAAAAACGCGATCGATCGTCACTCAAACGAGAAAAAATAAAGTTTTTTTTGTTTTTTAAATCATTAAATTCTTTTTTGGAAGTTTTATTTCTCATAATTTTTCTTATTCTTTTTTTAATGAAAATCGTGGTCAAAAAGCAAAAGCTAAACTAATAATACTAACTATTTTTAATCTTTACCAAGTACGAAAATCAAAAAAAAAAATGATAATACTGATAAAAAATACGGAGTAATAAGACTAACTTGATTGAAAAATTTTTTTACAAATATAAATGCAAATTTAAGAAGGATGAAGTACAAAAATGGGAAAACGAAAAAGATGATGCGAATAAAAGTCTAAAAGAAAATCAACTACTAATTCGTTTAGCGAAGAAATGATATATACATCCCAATGAAAATGATAACAATCCCGCCGTACTAATCTCAACAAATAGCCAAAGAAATTTTTTTTTCCTAAATACAAAATTACAAGGTTTTCTCGGATTTGGAAATTTGACGACGGAATTGGAAAAAGGAAGAATATTTTTTTTAAAAAAAGATTTTTTTTTCTATACAGGGAGGAGGGAGGGGGGAGGGGGGGGGGGGGGGTGATGCAAAAACAAATTGAAAAAAATATACACATGGAGTTCTTTTCCTTTTAGCGACTTCCTGATTCTGCATATGTTTTTGTGGTTGTCATTAATTAAATGAAGACTTTTTCTCACCATCATCTTCAACATCCTAAATTTTTGCCTCGAGAAACTTATGGAACAAACCCCTTCAATAAGATACACACGTAAAAAAATTTTTTTAACCCTATAAAGGAATTAACTTTTTTTTTTTTAAAAAAACAAATAAATTTATATATAATTGTTATGGTTGAAATGTTCCACAAATATTTCATAAAAATTTGATGTGATATAAATTCCTCTTTCGCTTTTTTTTCTTTTGATTCATAACGCGTGGGAGGGAAAAAAATGAAACTTATGATGATGTCAAAGGAGATGTGGCAAATGGAGAGTTGGAAGTATAAGGTGCGCCTCCTGAATAGAAGCAATATTGATTTACAAGATCATAATATGAAGTTGATCCAATAGCAGGTTTTGATGATGGAATGGCGATTGGATTCGAGTTTTGCTTCAATGGCTCGAAACCATTAGTTTTGGAATCATTCCAAGGAGATGATGGAGCTGACACGGGTAAATCCAAAGTGCCTGGCATGCCATCAATATAATTTCCCGGGAAGAATGAGTTGAATTTTTCGGTATTATATGAGATTGCTGGAGGAATGTAATATGAGGCTTGGAATGCGCGTGTGGGATTTGTCGGAGTTAAAGAGGTTCGTGGAGCATTTTGAGCGGCAGATAATGAAACACCAATATCATAACGACCCAACAATTTCTTTCTTGGATCTGAGACATTCGTTATTGAAAGTTTTGTGGTTGGTGGCGAAAGTGATTCATGTCGTGGAGTTGATGACATGGACCATTTTGGTGAAATGCCTTGTGATTTGACAGGTGTAGAATTCTTTGATTTTGGTTGTGAGGATGGTGAAATCATTCTCTTAAAGTTGATTTGATAATTTGATCCGTTATTATTATCCCAGAAATCACAACTATCAACATTATAATGAACAGCAAAGTACATCGTCTTGCCATCGATTGGGTTCCTTGAATTGTCAATCAACTCGATAGAAAATACGAATAGATCAAAACTATTCTTATTATCTTTTATTGGTACACCTTCCGCGTAGCTTGCTGAAACTTCAGATACAGAAGACCAAAAGTCGAACGTGTACCTTATATGAACAGATTTTTGAAATGCCAAATTTTGTACCATAACGCGACCTTGAAGGCTTCTTTTATCTCGAGACAAAAAGATTGATTCCACAAATACGGGTCTTGAACTATGCATTGTAGTTATCATTGGCATGTTTGGTAAAGAAATCATAAGTTCTGGTTCTTCCACGGTATCAACATCATCCTCATCATCTGAAATGGAAAAATCGAAATCATCATCATCGTCAGAATCTTCTTCTTCAGAGGATGCGTCCGCACTAACTGCTTGCGGTCTTTGTGCTTCATTGAACAATTTGATCTGTTCCAGGTCTGCATTAAAATGCACGTATTTTGGAAAGGTGGGAGTTGCGGGTTCGGACTTTGAACTTCCCTTTTTGAGCGAGGGTCTAACGACTTCACCACTTTTCTTTCTTAAGATACAAGGCATTTCTTGTGAAAATTGCAAAGGTAATTCAACTTTTAACATGGGTTTTCTTGAATACGAATCTGGAGCTGATTTACGCCTTGGAGAAGTTGAAAGTTGAGGTGAGGTTGAAAGAATTTCTTTAACTTGTTGCAAAGCGGTATCGCGAGAGATGGTTTGAGGTTTTGATTTTTGTTCTTGTCTTGTATCGTTTGACGGCAATGAATTGGCGGTAGTAGATGCTTTCATATCTGGTTTGCTGCTTAAAAGTGTTAACTTGCCAAAGGACCACGGGTTGAAAATTTTTTCGGTGGTTGAAGTTGTTCCTGGAGGAGGTGTGTAAGGCATTTTGAATTAAATTTTGTATTATTTCTTTTAATATGTAGAGATATGTCGTGTCGTGTCGTCGTTATCGTAAAATAAATCTGTGAAAAAAATGATAAAAACAAATGAAATGCGAGTTAATAAAAAAAAATCTGGGGAAATTGACTTCAAATATGGGCCGCCCCTCAGCCATTTCTTATTTATAAACAAAATACAAGCTAACTATATTTGTAAACTTTTAATAGTTAACGCCAAAAGCTTTAATGAGATTACAAAGCGAAAAAAAAGCGCGTTTTTAAACGACAACAACTTTTTGATAAAAAGTGAAGGAAAGAGATGAAGGGAATGAAGGTTAAAAAAAGGTTCAAACTCACTTTGATAAAATCGTTGAAAATTAATTGATTCGGAAATAAATTACTGAGAATAGCAAGGTTTCGTTTTCTCGATGGTATGATGGTAAAAAATAAAAATGTAAAAATTTTTCTATGGCGATAGAGAAATTTTCAGTCGGTGTAAAATTTTTATTTTATTAATATATTAATTATTTTAATTCGTTGTAAAGGATTATGATACCTCAACTATTATTATATGATTATTTTTTTTTTTAAAGAAAATATTTTTTTTTTAAAGGTAAAGACCTGATAAAAAAAAAAAGGCGGAAAGAAGTAAAAAAAAGACACTCGGTTTTTATAACTTTTTTTTTCAAATTTTTTTTTTGAAGCATATAAAATTGATCTATCGATAAGGATTTTAAATTAATTATCTGTATAAAAAAAAGGTAATCTGATTTGGGATTAAAAATTCACACTATTTTAATGTAAATAAAAAACCAGTTTTATACACAGTATCTTTTTAGACTTTATCTTATTAATCTATTTATAATGAGAACAATTGTAAAAAAAATAGATTTGCTTTTCTACCATGAGAAATAAGTCGTATCATAAACCATTCTCCAAAAGGGGAAAAGAATTTATTTTATTGTACAGTTGATTTATCAAATATATAAATAAATAATAAATATATATATAATATATATAATATATGAGTAATCAACTATAATTTATTTAATTTATAATTGAAGACAATCGTCTAATCTTCTCAAGCATAAAAGCAAACAAATTCCTATGCATTTCTCGGTTGGTTGCCACAAAAAAATTTTTTTTGCCAATATAAATAACCGCAGCTTACTCATAATACCTGATTAATTCTAGATATCACTTTGTGTCTATCCAAAAAAAATTTTCCCAATGCAAAATTATTTTTTTCAAATTCCGATGTGGTTTTTTTTTGAGCGAACGTGTTGAGTTTAAAGGTTCAAAAAAAAAAGGAGCGAGAAATAATTTGATGACAAAAAATAACTAGTTTAAATAACGGATTTAATCTTACCAAATGAGAAAAGATAAACACGAGTCACAATTCGTTGCATTTTGGAAGGGGAAAAAGAAAGAAAGCTTCCTTTGAATGTTTGAATGCTTAATGACAATCTGGGGTAAAAACTCGGATTTTTCAAAACGATATTCAGATGGGTGTACTTGAATAAGAAATTGTTCAAAAAAAAGGAAACTGAGGATCGAAACGTTCAATCTAGGTAATAATACGTTTCTTTATTCAGGTGGGCAATTGGCTGGTTTTTTGTTTTTAGAAACTTTTCGTTCATAAGATGAAAAGATAAATCAGGTGCTTTTTTGATTCTAGATTTGGTACCAAACCAAATTTAGAAGTAGATCTCCAACCCCTGTAATCTATTTAAATTGATACCGTTTACAAATTTTTCATTCAAATGAATACCTTGCTTATCCGTCCAATCAAGTAAAACCTTGTGGAGATAATTTTCCAGCAATGGATTAAATCAAAAAAAAATATATACAAATATTATTTTTTTTTTACATAATAAAAAAAAATAAAAAGCACAATGTTTCACATTTACACCTTATTGTTCATGTTTATTAATGTTAAAATTACATGTGTAAATTCGACCAAAAAAATCCGGTATTTTTTACTCTCCAAAAAAATCTATTTAATCATTCATTGATTATGAAGATAACATACAAAAAATCCTTTTTTGAATTTTATCGTCAAAATGTGATTGGTTTATGAAATTTCCCATTACACTCAAAAAGTAAAACAACGAATTCATCATGTATACACAGATATTTTGATTTGCTGCGGCAAAACATGTTTGTCTCTGGTTTTTTTCGGTGGACACTTTAAAACATCCAACCTGCGCAATTCTGACAAGTATCAGGTGTTAAAATCAATTTATCAATTCTCACAAAACGTGAGATAAGTTATCAATCAAGATGAAAAAGAAGGTGTAACGGGAAAAAAAGTTTGTTAATGGTTATTTAATCTGAACACAACTGATTAATAAATGGAGAAATATTTTCAGGTGAGAATTAGTCGTTATTTTTAAAACGTGGACGCCAGAAATTTGTAACATTGTTAATATTACAATCTTATTAATCTAGTGGTCGTTTATTTTAACCTCGGAAAGAAGACTTGCCCAAGTTGCGCCAGGGCCCCATTTTATTTAACTTTAAAAGAGAACGGATTCCTCCCCGCAAAAAAACAATCTCACTTTAGATTTAGAATTGTTTGTTTTCTCATGCGGGTAAAACAAAAACCCTATACTTTTAACACAAATATGTTTATGGTGGTACATTAATATCTCGGCAAAGAAAAAAGAGAAGTATTCCATTCATTTCCGAAATGGGATTTGTCATGACAAATCGGGAAATTTTTCTTATGAAAAAAATATTGATCTCCACATGGAAGTTATTCAATTGACCAATGAAAATGAATGTTTCAAATGACTCGGAGAAATTTATTAACAAACGATGTTCACGGATAAGGAATTATCGAACTAATCTTATCATAATTCAGGTCAAAATATCTAAATTTTTTTTTAAAGTTCATATGAGAATAATATGTTGATGTGGCATGCATCTGCATATTTGTTTATCATCAAAACAACTGTTTGATTCTAATATACATTGTTTTGTAGTTTCAGATTTCGGAAAAGTTTTCATTAATAATCTTGGGTTATTTAACATAAATATAAGCTTTATCCACTAATCTCCGAGTAATCTAAAGTATGTGTAAACAATAATCATCCCATAATAACTGTTTATATTTAGACAAATTCAATCGAAAGGGAAGAAATTAGCCCTGAAAAAAAGCTTTTTATCACACCAATTTGTTTAGAACGTTTTTTAATCTCTATCCCTTTTTTGTTTGTTATATTCTCTTCCTTTAATAACCTAATAAAAAAAAATATATTCTCACGATAAAAATAATTTATTCTCGGATTTGGAAATGATTATTTGTGGGGTATGTGTTTATCACGTGATCATGTATTTTTCGTCTTTGATTTTGAGATACGTTTTCAAAGGTTCTTTTGCGAAATTTATTTGTTTTCCCATTTGAAAAATGAGACTGCTGTGACATCCGCGATATGTGCATATTACGTAGTTCATCTATAAAAAATTCCGTAAAATTTTTCATTTTCATAAAATAGTCGTCAGTATGTCATAATAAATCCATAAATATTTTTGAATTCTCTTAAAGATATGTAGTGTACCCATCAAATTGGAGTAAATTAAATTTTATATCCTTTATTTGATTTTTAATTTAATATATTACTTTATAATTGAAAGGATCGACGAAATGGGATGCTGCCTCGGGTATATTTTGTGTTTTGTGTTCTCAAAATAAAAATCACCTCATTTTTATTAAGTAAAATCTATAATTCAATAAAAAGGCAGAGTATTGAATTTTTAAATAGTTTACCGAACAAAGCCGAATTGAAAATATTACTTCACAACTCGATATAATGAAAAAAAAAAATGTTTCGGTTGCAAAAAATTAAAATATCACACAAGCATACAAGTACATGATCGCATTATTACATTTTATTATATATTTTGTGTAAGTATTCCCCCTAATCGCAAAAATGGGTTGATTGTCTTCACTTATCTTACTATAATTTCTGGATCACAACTTATTTTGGATCAACAATTGTTTTACAATTTTTAAACCTATAACAAGAACTGCATATTACACATTCGTGAACATAGGATGTTATATGTATACAATAATTTCTCCCTATCGCAAAATCATCCTTGACAATTTTACACTAATTATAAACATAATTAAGTGTAAAAGTGATATCGCAAAAGGTGCAATTTACGGTCATCGATACCATTTATCCCAATTATCATAACATATTTCGTTCTCAAGATCAATATTCAACACGGTGGATTTGGTATGTCAGATATATAAAAGATTCGCTATATTTTACATTTAATGATTCAATATGATCAATATGGTTTTTTTAATGAATTAATTCATTGTGTTTTCTATCATTTCTATCATCATAGGATTGAAGATGCTGGCAAGAGTTTTGATTTATGCTAAGAAATATGGATTTTATGGAAAGGTAACCAGATATGAATTGGCAGGTTTTCTTGATTAGTTATAGGATTGATTTGATGTCTTGAAAAAATTTGTGACTTGTAATTATACAAGTGTTTTTCTTGAAGTAATTGGGATTTCTTTTTTTCTTTTATATAAAAAAATTGATGTTAACAAATGCACCATTTTTTTTTATTATTATTAATACTTTTTAACTATAGAGCTTTGCTTTTGAAATTAAGGTTCCGTTTGACATTTCAAAAATTCGAAAATTTTTAAAAAAAATGTTGATTTCAAATATTGAAAATCATTTGATTTCGAATATCTAATTTCTTTTTTTTTTTTTTTTTAGGGAATCGTAATTAATCAAATCAATTGTGTAAGTATTGTTAAGGTTTTTTATCGGAAAATTTCTTACTTTTTTATTTTTATTTTATCCTTTTTTTTTTTTAAGGAACGTTCTTTCTCTCCTCAAGTCCTAAGTTAAGTCTTGCTCGATATTTGAAATCATTTTCGATATTCGAATATATATGAATTTTTTTATTTTAATATTTCAGTTTAGCTTCTTAAACTCACCTGTAATTCATATTTTAATGACATTCTTTAATTTTTGTTTTCAATTTTTTAATTTTTAGCAATGTCATTATAATATATCATTATTCTTACCTATTATAATAAATTTTCTATGGGGTTTTTGTTTAAATGGTAATGTATTATTTATTACATCTATTAAATATATTATTAGTATGGTAATTAATTAACATTTTTTTTTAAAAAAAACCCATAATTACGAAATTAATTACGGGGTGATAAGTACGTAACTAATTACAGGGAAGGTAATTAACTAACTATGAGTGTTATAATATAGATAATTTATTTTTATGGAATCTAAATTACATAAAATATTTTTCAATATATAAAGTGCATAATTATAATTCTGTAGTATTGAGACAACCGGTTGGTTTGGTTGGAAGAAGTGATTTCATTTCTAAGGAAGGTTAGACAGTATTTACTTTCTTCTTTCTACTTTATATACCCATTTTGGGATTTTCTTTTATTTTATATATAGAAATTGATTATTTAATTAATAATACTTCATTAAGTCTAAAAAAAATGATTCTGTAGCATTAGAAAAAAAATCTCTTTTTCCTTTTTTTTCACAAAATCAACAAAGATGCCAATAACTAGGTAAATGAAAATTAAAAACATTTGAACAAATTCTCAAACTATTACAAATAATAAAAGAAATAATAACAACATTAATAATAACATTTGCTCAATTAATTTTAATGAACAAAAAGAACAAACAGTTATTCAAAAAAGCAAAAATTTTAACTGATATTTCTTATCAAATTAAAGGTAATCCTATTCATAACATTATTTATAATATTGTTACCGCCAATAATACTCTTATTTTACCAAGTATTTTCTTTACTTTAGAATCTGTGATATTTGATAAAACCTTAGAAATAGTTATTAATCCAATTTCTTTCATCTCTAATAAAAATATACTTTCTTTTTCTATTAAATAAATTACTAATAATTCTATATATACTTTAATTCTTTTAAATAATAATAATAATATCATTCTTCTAATTGAAATTCTTCTTTCAAATAATAAAAGTAAACAAAATAAACTTTGTTTAATAAAATAGAAAATAATAACGAATCTTATGAATAAAATAGCAATGAATTCTCTTTTAATATTATTATTGTATTTATACATTTTTATATAATTGATAATATGTTAAATATAAAATAAACATCTATAGCAAAAAAAAAATACTTTTATTAACTTCTTATTTACTCATTATAATAGATATCAAAATTTCACATATATTTTTATAAATAAGTTTTTGTTTACTTCAACACAATAGACTCCTTAAAAATACAATCATAAATAAAAAAAATAATATAATCCAGTTTTACTATTATTGATTCTGTAATACAAATGAAAATAAGATGATTGAAATATCAAACTTCTTTTATTTATCAAATTTGATATATAGTATGAAAATATTTTATTAATATAAAATAATTTCTAATTTCTAAATGACATTAGAGAATCTTAGTAGATTACCTTCATTATATTTAAAAATGCTGATTCTATTAAACCCTTTACAATCACATGTGATTAGATGTTATATAAACTATTTTATGAAAGCAGTTTGAATTAAAACTTATAGGCTTACTCTTTAATACAGATCAATAATAATTTATTGATTTTTAATTTATATTAAAGCAAATTCTATTTTATCTTTCACAATTAGTATTATAGATTAAGATCATATACATATATTAATTTAATAATTAATAATGCTTGTAATTATTTTTCTTTGTCTTAAACTAGTTTTACCAATTTTGGATTTTTAATTTTACCAAATTTTACCAATTTCATCATAGGTTTTGTCATATAACTTGATTATTTTAAACATTAGTTTTATTAAGATTTGGCTTTTCAAGTAATTTCATTATTAATAATGCTAAAAATCTCAATACTGCTATTACATAATTATAGAAATTTAAATAAAAGTTTTTTATTAGATAGAATTATCAAAGAAATATTATAAAAGAGTTCAAAGATTATACAAATTATGAACCAACAAATTCATATTAGTAACTTTATATCTAAATAATATCATTTATCACATTCATTTTAATCTAATAACAAAGATTCTTTTAATATTATTAGCTAATATTTTTCAAAGATCCTAAAGCTCTATTTTTTTTAATCTTAATATAAAGTTCCTTTTAATATAGTAAATATTCTAAAAATTATCCAAGAAAAATTAAATATTATTAAAAATAAACTTATCTTAATTGATAATAAGATTATTTTACTTAAAAACTATATCAAAACAAAAAAATAACAATAAAATATAAAAAGAAAGAAAAATAATTTGATTAACTTTATTGAATTCCTAGAATTTATATATTATATTAAATATATCCAAAATAAATTGATAATTTTAACTATGAATTTTCTATACATAATAATAAGGAAATAGAAAATGTTTCTATTAAAACTTTAGTATATTTTAATGATAATAATAAATTAGCATCTAATTACAAACTTATCTACTAATATTAGTAATAAAGAACAATATAAATTAAGAATTTTTATTGAAAATAAAATCATAAATTTAGTAACTAATATATTTTTAATGTAATTATTATAGGAGTTTTCAATATTGATATTTCAAGAATCAAAAAAAAACCTGAAAAAAATATAAAATATATTATGATTTATAAATAAGCTTATTAATTTTAATTTTTTAAATACCATTATGTTAATTATTTTCAATTTATACATTTATATATTCTTATTAAAATTATATTTCATATATTGATTTGATTATCTTATTTTACTTTACTTTTACACAATATTATTTATTTAATATTTTTAACTTTACAAATATCATTTAATGATTTAGATCATCTTTTCTTACTTTTCAATATTTTTAAACCAATTCATTTCTTTAATACTTCTTTAACCTATAGAAAATAATATAAACTTACTAGAAAATCCTTTTATTATATTAAAATATCTAATTTATAATATCATAAATCTTATCAAAATGAAGTTTATAATCAGTTAATGCATATGCTCTATTTATTGCAGCAATAACCAATTCAATATTAAACAAAATTATCAAGAAATTCTTTAAATATTAGAATTGTGAAAAATTTGACTTTATTTTCTTTCAGATTCAGTTAAATTAAGCTTGAAAGTTTTTTGCTATCTTACTAATTAAAATCACTAGTAATATATTTTATAATTCTATAAATCTAAAGTATTCTACTATCTTATCTTTTCTTTAGGCTAACTTCACTAATGCTAAAATTTTTATTCTCTTAATAACTCTTTTTATTTGTTCTTTTAAATATTTTATAAATACAGATAGTCTTTTAAGAAAAGTCATAAATATTATATAATATAATTTTATTAAAAACAAGCCCTGTTTTTTTAACATAAAATATTAAATTTTAACTAATCAAAATAAATATATAATATATATATATATAGCAAGATTTAGCTTAATCTTTATAATAATTTAAAAGAAACTTTAATTATATACCTTAGTTAATGTTAGTGTTTTTTTATAACTAAATTTCTGAATTAATAAGTATGTAAACTTTTAATTTATTGTATGTGAAGTCGTCAGAGGTTCTTTAATATACTGTAATTATATTAAAAAATCTCTGACAACTTGGGTTAGGTTATGACAGTAATGATATAATCTAATGGTAATGGTATAATCTAATAGTAGTGATATAATCTAATGGTGATGATATAATCTAATGGTAGTGGTATGTTCTGACAGAGATAGTATAATCTAATGTCATAATTCAGTGGTAGTATTATAACCTGATGTCATAATCTTATATGATATCATAATCTACAAGTAGTTTTATAACCTAGGGTTTGGTTATCTTTATAACTTTCTAACTACTATTTTAATTAATTTCTGTTATATAATGTTATAGTAGATTGGTAGTATTGTGATCTATTGATATAATTATTATATAATCTTATGGTAATGATGTAATCTAATAGGATATATTTTCCTGCTTATCTATAACCTTTTTTATATCAAGAAATTATCTATGTGTTTATATTATTTTGTATTTTTTTTATTCCTAAAGAGTTATCCATTTGTTTACCTGCTTCTAGAACTGTTTGGTGGCCTGTTAAGATATCAAGAATGCTTTTTTGCGTCTCTTTGATTTTCTGTTAAATATCAAATTGTGATAAAAAATCGTGTCAGTGGTATAGTAAACTTGTGGTTAATTTGATCAGCTCTATGCTATAATTTCAGTTATCTTTAAGGTATAACTTTAGCTGATCTTTAGAGCACATGATTTGAGCATCTAACTCAGCATCATAGTAGTGTTATGGAGCTAGTGAAGAATTGGCAGAGAGCTTGAGTAGTTTTATTATTTTACCACTTTTATACTAGCTTAAATGCTGAACTTATATGCAATCTTACCTTTATATTTTTATTTAATTGCTAGGTTGAGACATGAAATGCTGAACTTGCAATCTATATATTTTCCTCTTAATTGCCATTTCTTAATTGCCAGATTGAGACATAAAGTGCTGAACTTGTAATCCATATTTATTTCTCTCTTAATTGCCAGAGATGTATCCTATATTTGCAATTCTGTCATATTTAACCTATTCGATTGCTGTGTTGAGATATGAAGTACTGAATTTACAATCCTGCCAATTGTCAAAAATGTATTGTAATCTATTTACTATCTTTTTGATTGCTGAGTGAGACACATAAAATGCTGATATTATGCTATTCTTGCAATCTCGCCTTTTATAATCTATTCGATTGCTAAAGTTAAGATACGAAATGCTAAACTTATAATCTATATATTTTTCTCTTGATTGCTATTTCTTGATTGCCAAATGAGATAAAGTGCTGAACTTGCAATCCATACGTTTCTCTCAATTGGCAAGTTTTGAATGCTAGGTGAGACATAAAGTGCTGAATTGATTCAGACTTCACAGCTTTCATACTCTTTTTTCTTATATTCTTCTAAACTTTTCTGTATTTTGATCTCTTTCCTGCCTATTGCCAGTAATATACTAAAGCATAACTTCTTATTTTCTTTCCTATATATAATTATACTTTGATATTAAAGCTCCGCATGAGCTGGCTTGAGCCAGTTTACCATCGGCTTGAGCTGAGCTGAATTATTTCAACTCATGAGCCAGCTCAACTTGAGTCCAAAATATGGCAAGCTAAGTGTGCTCATATGGCTTACATTATTAACAAAAATCTGAAAAAAGTTTTAGAGTAATTGAAAATTTCCAGAAAGCGATTTCCTTTATGAGAATTGTCTCCAAAATAGTTTCCTTTAAGAGAAACATCTCCAAATCGATTCTCTTGAAGCGAAAACGCTTCTGAAATGTTTTTCTTTAAGAATTACATTTCTGGAGTGACATTCTTTAAGAAATTCACTTCAAGAGCATTTTTCTTTAAGAAATTTCACAGGTCTAATGCTGATAAATTGGGTACCTTCCAGATTAGTCACTATTTTTTGATTAGCAATCAATAGATAGAAATCAGTAGATATTACAATCAGGTATAAATTGGTTAATATCATAATCATAATTATTAGGTAGAATTACATAAATCGGGTTTCAACCCGATTTTATACTTATTTTTAAAAATTTATAACTATATGTTAAATAGTAACAAATTGGTTTCAATTATCAATCATTTAATACCCGATTGATGATTATTATTCAATTATAATTTACTGATTGGTTTCTATATTAATAAATTTACCGATTGTTTTCAATTTATAAAATTATTCAATTTTACTGATTGTTTCAAATTTATTAATTTATTAAAGTAAACCGATTGTTACAAATTTATTTAATAAGATACAATTAAATTACAAATGAAATTGTCTATTAATTGGTATGACTGCCATATATTTTTTCAGTTTTCATACACCAACTATAAATTCACTTGGCACAAATCGACTATATATATTATGAACCGGGATGATACTATCTCTATCAATCTTATAGAATTCAACATTCTAAAGCTCAATATTACATAATTCTTCTTCAATATTAGATTTACAATGAAATCTTATTTTTCGGTCAGGAGCTGGTATATGCCATTTTATAAATGCTAAATGATACGTTATAGTACCTATTGAAAGGTCAAGTGAATGTTCAAAATAGTATTGTACTTCACCAGAAAATATATCTGTCATCTCATCGCTTTGTATAATATATGTGAATTCCTCATATATCGGAATGCAATTGTTGCTCTAAAGATTTCAGATCCAATCCTAATATAGCCATATTGATTAACATATGGTAAAATATTGGTGAGATCTTCTGTTGATGTTTCAGAAACTACACCTGCTATTGTTACAAATTTCCCATCCTATGCATTATTATAATATTGAATTAATAATTCATAAATATTATCTAATAAAGTCACGCGTTCTTTTTTGAAGAAAGCATTTATCCCAGAAATAGCTCATTACTGATAACGGTTTCATTAAAATGATGAAAGATTTGTATGAATCGGTATGATTCTGTAAAATCCAATTCATCATAAGATGCTAAACTTCTAGCTGTCGGATGAGACTTTACCAATTCAAGAGCTTGTGCCAGTTTTGAACAATTCAATTAATTTAAAATTAATTCGTCTATTCTTTGGTTTTGCACAATGATGCGTAGAAGTTCTAATTTGATTTATCACTTACTGTTCAGAAGGGATCCTATAAAGAAAAATTAAATAATTATTAATCATATATTTAATTATTTAGTAATTTAATAACAATTGATATGAAATCTCACCTAAAACTCCATTCATTCTTTCAAATGAATAACACTAGAATGAATACAAAGGATCACAATCATGACAGCATTCAGTAATATGAAGCGAAAGGTGTATATTTGATGTTATAAATTCTGGTCCATAGTTTTCTTCAACTAAAAGTGCTACTTGTAACAATTGAGCATGAACTTCAGTCAATATATTGTTGTCAATTATTTGACATATAAGTAATGAGCAAGCTCTAACAAAATTAACTAAAATTTTTCTATCTGGTAAATCCAAAAAATCCTATAATAATGGAGTCGCATATACTAAAATAAAAGTCTTCCATTGATCGGCAGTAAAGCCAGAAAACCTTTCTCCAATTGAAATTTTATTTGGGATCTGACCCAAATCGGCAGGTAGGTTGATGTTTTTTGCCTGTTCTTCCAATAATACAAGATCAATTTTATTAGACCATATCCTTTTTACTATCCAATAGGCAATACCAAGAAAAAGGCAATACATCAGATCGATGACAAGATATCAAATCGGGTTAAAATAAGGCAGCCTTAACATTTCTGACCAACGTACGTGTGTATCAGAAACATGCTGCTTTATTTCATCTTTTGTTTTGCATTGTCACCATCCTTCAGCATTTCTGATATATTCTTCAAGGTCTCATTCTTGAAACCAATCATCCATGTCTTTGAACCCACCAAAATTTGGTTTTCTACCTCCTGTATTTGCATATTTGTAGCATCGATGGCAGCCAGTTAATGCCAATATATGACCGCACAATTTTCTAGTAGCTGGAATATCATTTGAGCAGCAAATAACAGCTAACCTAATTCTTTTTCCATTCAGAAATTTTGTTGAGATTGGTA
>CAMKVN010000794.1:0-23793 GCA_946474995.1 Funneliformis geosporum
TATATAGACCTTTGAAATATAAACCTTCGAAGTATTACGTTATATAAACCTTTGAAATATAAACCTTTGAAGTATTACGTTATATAGTCCTTCGAAATATAAACCTCCGAAGTATTACATTACATAGACCTTTGAAGTATTATGTTGCGTAGAACTCCGTGGGCCTCGTAGGGTTACGAAAACCTACACAACGTAAATTTTCGAAGTACTCTGTTATATTTAAATTCGCGATGAAGCACATAACTTGCTCATATTAAGAGCATTTTCATACTAATTTTAAAAATATAATTAAAAATCTAAATTAAAATAATTATCAATAAAATTAAAAATAGAATTTTATACTTACATGTAATCCATTACGTCATTTATTATGCAAAATCCTATAAATGACCAAAGTCTTTCAACTGATACAGCATTGATACAAATTCCAAAAATACGTTGAGCAATATATCCAAGTTCCTTTGCTATTGGTAATACCCATATCCAAAAACTTAAAGTATTTTCTTTAAATTGATTAATTGATCTTTCATTAAAAGAATATTGATTTTTTCTAAAATTTTCATATTCACTTAATATTGATTTTGATTTCATTTGCAATCAAGCTTAATAATAATAAATTAATCATTTGCTAAGATATACATAATTTAAATTTAAAATATTAATTTTAAATTTTATCATTTTGTATTTAGGAATTAAAAGTCAAGATAAAAGTAATAGTGGTTATTTCTAATTTTGCCATCTTTTTTGAAAACGATTGAGTATCTTTATTTCAAATTCTAAATCATCATAATTTTTCTAAAATTTTATAAAAAATCCAAATCCATGTAACACATCATGTAACCTTACTTTATCACATTGTAAAATATTTAAAATTTTACAATATGGTTGAAGTAATTTAACCAGTTCTAAAAGTAATTATCACCAATTTTCATCAAGTAAAGTAGATACAATTTCAACAGGAAGATATAATAGATCATTAGGATGATGACAAGATGTTAATTATTCAAAAAGTTCAAATTTTGATCCTAAAGTCTTATGTTATAAAAAAATTATTAAAATAAATTTATTATTTAAAAATAAAATAAAAAAAGTATATAATACCTGTAAAACTGCTTTTGATTTAATTAAAGTATAAAAACATTCATAATAACTATTTCACCTTGTATCATTTGCAATAGCAATTTGAATATACTTTTCATATGCTTCTTTTTATAAAATTCGAAGTTGACTAATAAAATATTTATTATTTGATGATTTAAAAAATAATGCAATTTTTATTGCTTTTATTGAAACTTCTTTAAATTTTTCAGATTCCTTAAAAATTTTACCAATAAAAAGATTCATTTGATGTACAAAACATGGAAGAAAAGTTAATATGTACATATTTGAGTTGAAGTCTATGTCTATTAAATAAATAAAAATTATTAATAAATAAAAAAAATAATATTTTTAAAAATAAATAAAAATATATGATATATACCTTGCAGCTGCATAACTTGATGCACTATCTGTTACAAGTGCAATAAGATTTACTTGCATATCATTAATTTCTTTAAACATTATTTCTGTTTTATCAAAAACCTCTTTCCATTTTCTGATTCCTCACTAATATCTATTGCTTTTCAAATTAAAACTTCTCCTTTTGATGTAATAAAAACTGAATCAAGAATATTTTGATTTAAAACATTTGTCCAACTATCAAAAGTTAAAGTAACACCAATAATATCAGCCTTTAATTTTTGTTTCATTTCATTTTGAAGTGCTTTAGATTCTTCATTTAAAATTTGACCTTCTAAAGCTTTGTATTTTGATATTTTTAAAGCTGGATTTAAAAAATAAAAAAGATTTTGAACATCTTTATTTTCAACCTATTGTAAAGAAAATCCTACAGAAACAGTAGCTCAAATTATTAATTTTTCAAAAAATACTATTATCATTCTTCAAAAGTGATTAAGATATAAGTGATTTAGAAATATAAGAATCAAGTGGTCCAATTGATGTATTAGATTTAATACCTTTGTAAATAAAAAATTTTAATATTTAATATATAAATTTATATAAATTCTTAAATAATTTAAATAAATAAATACTTGCTTGTGAAGTAGAACTATACGTTGAACTAGTAGATTCTTTATGTAACCTTTTTTGAAATAGAAATAAGTTCATTTTCTTCAAATTCATCATTTCTACTTCTAATTCAGATTCAAAATATTCAATATATTGTTAAGGATATTTATTTTTAAAGTTATTGCATTTTTTAAAATGGTTTCTAATACGATTACTCTTATTTAGCATTTTTTTAAGCAAAGCAACTTGACGACCTTCAATATTTTTACATATAATGCAAATACAAAAATATTGCTATAAATCAACTTTTTCTATTGTAATTTCAATAAAAGATTTATAATTGTGTGATATATTTAAAACTTATAAAATCTTAATTAAAACTTATGACTTAAAAAATTTATCTTAAAAAAAAATTTAATTTTGAAAATTTGTAAAAAAAGGAAAAAAAACAAATTTGAAAAAACAAAAAAAAAATAATAAATGTAAAAGTACATATTATATGTATTATGATATAATAAATGAATATTACAGATCTAGAAAGATTATTTGCGCAAATTAATATTTTTTTGATTAAAAATTATTGCAGATTATCCAGATCATCAAATACTAGTCAGAACATGTATTTAATTAAAAAATATTGCAGCAATTAACATGTATTATCATAAGGAATGAAATTAGTTGAATTTAGCAATTATTTACACCTCTAATATTCAGAACAGTCAATTAATTGCATTTTTTGCAATAAATGACACCTCTAACGTTCAGAACGGTCAATTAATTGCATTTTTGCAATAAATGACGTCTCTGATGTTTGGAATGCTTAGTCAATTGCAAAAATGCAATAATTGACGTCTTTGACATTCGAAACGCTTAATCAATTGCAAAATTGTCAATAATTGACCGTTCTAAACGTCGGAAGTGTTAATTATTTTTTTTGCAATTAATTGAACGTTTTGAACATCAGAGGCATCAATTATTGCAAAATTGTCAATAATTAACCGTTCCGAATATCAGAAGCGTCAATTATTGTATAATTGATGTTCTGAATGTCAGATAGATCAATTATTGCAAAATGCAATTAATTGACCGTTCTGAATGTCACAGGCGTTAATTATTACATTTTTGCAATTATTTGAACGTTCCGAACGTCAGAGGCGTCAATTATTACAAAATTTCAATAATTAAACATTCCGAATGTCAGAGGCGTCAATTATTGAAATTTTGCAATATATTGAATATTCAAGCCAAAAAAATTGGCAGAGTCATGTGACCTTTGATATTTGGCCGATTTAGCCATGGCCAAAATGGCCAAAACGTCCATTGGTCTAGGCCAAATGCCAATTGGATTTTGGCCACAGATCTTGGCCGATTATTTTGGCTAATCGGCCAAATCGGCCAATGGCTAAAAAATTAGCCTTGATCATTGGCAAATGCTATCACTGGTTTAAGGTATACATTTAAAACTTCAAATTTATATATTTCCTTTTTTCCTTACGTTATAACCAAGTTTTTATAGTATATGATAATACACAACATATATAAAACAATAAATTACTACTATATCAAAATAACTTTTTATTTCATTATAATTTAAATATTTTTTTTGAATAATATTAAAAAAGAAATTTTGAAAATATATAAATTTAAATTTATATAAAATTTGTATTTTTCTTTATATTTTATGTTATTTTATATATAATCAAACATATTTTTAAAATATGAATTCAATTTTCTAAACTTAAAACCAAAAATTAAAAATTTAAATAATATATACAATGGTATGAATATGGAGGCTTTGCAGTAGAAAGTGAGATATTACAAAAAATTAAAAATTTACTTTATAAGCAAATTACATTTTTTTTATGTCCAAATTTAACATTACTCAAAAATATCATAATATGCTTTTTTTTTTAAATAATGATTCATATCTGAAAAGAATATGAGAGTTTATACTATTTAATATGTTACTTTAAATAGTATTTCAATTTAATTAAAAAATTACTAGGATTATTCAAATTTCAAGACAATTTTATTTATTAATAAATATAATTTTAAATATAATAGAATTTAGTAAAATTAAATAAAAAAATTTTATCGGGCATTCATTATTTGAAGATTTATGTCAGTATAACACGTTACTAAATATTTATTATGTTACGATAAAATATGTCGAGCAACTAAAAAATTATTTTTAAATATAAATTTTGAATTAAAATAAAAAAAAAAAATCGTAAGATATTATGTAATATGTTGTGATTGAAGAAAAATCCTTGCCATTTAAGGGATAAGTTGGACAAATATCAACTTATTTGTAAATTCGGTTATTACTAAAATATAAATCCGAATTTCGTCATTTGGAATCATTAAAGACTTGTCAATGAGCTTACAATTGAAATCTTTGGGTTTGACGCCCAACCAAATTTATTTTTTTGGAATTAGTTAGTACCAACATTCATATTATAACGAACAACATACGTTTTGATGTTAACCAATTAGATTCATGCACAAAAACTTCCGATTTCCCAAAAAGGTTATGTATAAAAATGGTGGGAGATTTTATCGGAGATTTTCGTTGGGCATTCAATATTTCAATACTAAAATAGTTAATTTTTTTTTGTATATAAATAATTGAAAAAAAAAAATACAAAAAAATATAAAACAAAAAATATAAAAATAACAACTCCCAATAAACGAATATTTTATAGTTGTAAAAATGACCAAGAATTCGCATGATTATTCAAATGAATTTCAGTCGACAGCTAATCCAGGTCCATTAGGTAAAATTAAAAATTGATACAACCTTTTTTTTTTCTTTTTTTAATTTTCGCTAAAAACAATCTGTATTTTAATAATAATAGCACTAAGTTCATTTGCGATGAATACATTTGTATATTCGATGTATTTGGCTCAAGCTGCCGGAGTAAAAAATTCATCAGTCGGCATAGGTTTAGCTTTGTTTTATGGTGGCGTTATCCAAGTTCTTGCTGGTATGTGGGAAATGAAACTAGGTGACACTTTTCATGCCACTGTATTTAGTTCTTATGGTAAGTTTTTCTACATAATTTACCACGCAAATGTTATTTATCTTGCGTGAAATATGCTAATGAATCTTGTTCGTTTGCTTTTAGGCGGATTTTGGATTTCTTTTGGATTTATCAATTTTGAAGGATCCGGTATAATATCTAATTACAAAGGAGATACTGAAATGTTTAGTAATGCTCTTGGGATCTATCTTTTAGGTTGGACAATATGTATGTAAATGTTCTAAGCTTCATTCGTGATTTAGTTTATGAAAATTTATTTTAACCTGGTTTTTTTTATTCTCGATATAGTTACCTTATTCATGTGGCTTTGTGTCCTAAGAACAAATTGGTGTATTATTACTGCTTTATTTTTATTATTCATCACTTACGTAATGATAACTATTGGTGCTTTTACTGGAAATGACATCTTTGATCGTGTTGGTGGTGTATTTGGAGGTAATTATAATCGAAAAAATTATCATTATTTTTATTTTTTTAAAAATCTTTTATAATAATAGCGTGTTTACCAATTTTTTTTTTAATAAAACCTTTTAGTTGTGGTTGCTTTTATTGCTTGGTATATGGCTCTCGCGCAACTAATGAACAAAGAAAGGACTTATTTCACCCTATCGCTTTTTCCAAGATTTCCTCCTAATCAAAATGAGGATGCTACGGTATAATCAGGATAAAAAAAATATTTTATTTTCATTTTATTTGTAGATAATAAATAATATTAGAAGATTATATATAGACTATAAAATTCTTATAATAAATAAATGTCGTTTTTATAGAACATATATTAATTGTTTAATAATGTAATCTAAATAATTTACCATAATTAGACACGTGTGATCACTGCATAAAAGCTCATTTATGGAAAGTATGACAAGAAGTGTGTAGATTGTAAAACATCTATAAAAATTGGCACCCAAAAAATTTCTTTTGAATCCAAGTCTTATATATATTCTCTTCAAAGAAATAACCGAATTTCTGCTTTCACAAATTCATATTTTGTTAAATAACTTACGAAATGGGAGGAAGTGTATGCATTTTAACCTTTTATTATTATTATTATTATTTGATTTATCTATATATACTCTATCAAATTCATGTTATTTTTGATATAACAGACTTATACATTCGAGGTCGACCCAATGACCTGCTCAGGCTGTACAAAAGCTGTTGAAAATGCATTAAAAAAACTCGGAGGTATACTTAATTTTATACATAGTTTTTTTTTAAATTAAATTAGTAAATTTCTAATTGACAAAAAAAAAAACATTCGGAAAGGTGTGGATTCAATCAGTTTCGATCTTCAAAAAAAGATTGTAACCGTTGAAACCGAGAGATCTCCTAATGAAATTATCGAAGCTATCGGCAAAACAGGAAAAACAGCCGTTACAAAATCTTAAATTTTGTTAAAATCTTTTACTAAGAATGAATCTATTATTTTCTATATTTAAACATATAAAGATTTTGTTTTTCGACTTCAAAGAATGATTAAAAACCAAATTGTTATTAGTTAATACAATTAAATTAACTCAAAAATTTCAATTAATTCCGTTTTTTAAAAAATGAATGTATTGTAATAAAAAAAAAAAAATTTTTTTTTCAAATTCCTCAAAAAAGTTACATATTTTAGAAGGAATTATGAAAAAATCCACGACACACTTTTTCGAAAACGTGCAAACGCCGTTATTCAGTTACTGGCAATATCTCATAAAACAGAGCGGTTTCAGTACTTGATCCTTCCCAACCTCTATTACCAGATGTTGTTATCATATAACGACAATTGCGATCAATTACTAAAATTAGAAATGAAAATAATTAAGGAGAAATATTGCAATAAAAAAAGAGTTTTTTTTTTTAAAAAAAAAAAAGGATACATATTTGCGATATTGTCCCACCGTGATGTCCGGGCACAATTAAAAATGGCACAGCCAATTTGTATAATTCGGAATCATCTGGTGCCACATTCCATAATCTTATGTTGTCTGTTGATGCACTATAAATCAAAATAGGAAAAAAAATTGATCAATTTGTTATATCATCGTCGTTTATGTCATGATATTATTTCACACTCGAAGATTTACCAAATAATATGTCTTCCATTTGGCATACTTGCTACATAAGACACTGGACCAGACCCACTTGGCATCTTAAGCGAACGAATACATTTTCCAGATAAGAAATCCCATTCGTCAACTTGATATAATTTAGAGAATTAATTTAGATACTAATTATAAACGTAACATAAATATATATTTATATATCTCACCGGTGCCATTTCGTCGACCACAATAAATTTTCGATCCATCTGCACTCCAGCATGCCTAAATTTTTTTTTAAAAAAAGAAATTTTTTTTAGATTATTATTATATTTATGAACTTTGATAATTATAACTGCCCGGCACCATAATCAAGTCACGTGATAATATAATTAATGCCACAATAAGGAATTATATAAAATGTGATCCAAAATGAGTCTTGATACTCGAGTTTCTAATACCTACCCGTGTTACATGATTTATTGGCTTATCCTAAACCTTAACCCACTAAACCCTAACCTCATTCAACAGGTAAAACCTTTACCTAACCTAACAAACAACACTTAGCTCAACTTCACCAAATAAAAAGTAACGTGAAACGAAATTTTTTTTTTATATTTTAAAGTTAAGGTCATGTGACTTATTGGCGGCCAAGTAAAAAAAGGAAAGAAATTAAATCAAATTACTATAAATTGCATACCGATAAACACCATGGAGGAGTTCTCTCAGGAGGAGCCATTTTTCTCGGTATCGAATTTTTTGCTCTTTTATCCCATACAAAACAATTCCCATCAATACTAGTGGTTAGTAATACATCGTTAGACTGCGTCAACATATCTTCTGGTGCATCGAAAAGTGGATCAAATGATGCGGGAGAACTTTGCCCTGATGTACAAGAAGATGTGGTGGTAGCTGGGCGAAATGATATGGAACTAATTTGCGAACTATGACCTGCAAAATCGCGTACAACTTGACCAGTATTAAGATCCCAATGCTATAGAGGATCCAAGGTATTTCAAAGATGTAAGAAATTTATTTATTAAATAAAATAATGAAATAAAGTGAAATAAAATAATCAAGAATGATCTCACTTACCAGTACCGATTTATCCCAAGAACCGCTCACGCATCCAGTTTCATCTTGTGTTATTTTTAATACTGAAACCGGAGCCTTATGTTGACGTAAAACGTGATGACATTTCCCTTCTTCATGTCTGACAGTGAATAAATTAATAGCGCCGCTCTGGATGCACACGTGTTATTTAAACTTTAATGACATAAACGAAGAAAGTAAAATATCCGTGACGAATTCAAACTGATTTATTGGGTGAATAATGCCATCACTATATGCTATATGTGAACCTCGCATAATGAATAAACCTACCTCCATTCCAGTTAAAAGCCAAACCGCTTCAGATTGAACCGCCAAACTGTATACTGGCGACATTTTAAGTTCTTGAACTGGAGGTTCGGGCACAATGATTGGAGTTGCACCTTCTTCTAAAGGTCCATTTGTTTTTTCTAATGATGATCGAAAAAGATTTATATATATATATTTATTCATTAATAAATACAAAAATAAATAAATTCCGCGACTTACCAGGTTTAGGGATCGCAGATGCTAAGGGTTGCTCTTCGTTCTCCCAGTATGAAACGATGACACCTGCCTATTCTTATATATGAAAAATGAGTAAAATTTACATAAAAGTGGTTGATCATTTTATAATAGGATAATAATTACCTATCGCACCTTTTGAACGGATTCCACTTGGGCATGCTTTTGATTTTGCGTTAATAACGTTTTACCTCCCATTGAAGCAAAAAAGTCGTATTTCCTTACAAAACCATCATCACCGCCTGTAAATATCCAACGCATATTTCTTGTCGCGTCAAGTGCGTAAATTTGACATGCTTGTATAGCCGCTACCTAACGTTTAGAAATGTATTGAGTTTGACAACCAGATAACAAAAAGATATTAAATAATAAACTTACATAAGGTACGATATCATAGGTTTTGCAGTCATCGGCAAATTGCTGAAGTGTGCGATTCGGTTGGGTAGCAAGTGTTTGTGCGGAGGTTGAATTTGGAAAATTAAAGGGAGCAACGTCATCCAAGTCTAAATTATCTATATTTAAATAACAAGTATATTTTAAATTATAAAAACGCGTCAGTAATTTAAGAGAAATAAGAACAATTTTTAGAAAAATAAAAGCAATTAGGTACCGTCAGAGTATGGAGAACGATCGGGTGCTTCAGCGTCTGAACTTTGTTGAGATTCTCTAGAATCAATATCATCTTCACTATCATTCTCCATTTTTTTCCGTTATTATTTCTTTTTAAAAACGTGAAGTTTCTTTAACTTCGTTGCGAGAAATTTGGAAATGTATTGCTATATTGGGAGTTTGGATCTATGCACGGACCATGCATAATTGCTGGAACATTTTTTTGATAATCGATTCTGCGCCACTAGTTGTACAGTTCAAGAGTGATGTTACAACTATTAATCGTATCAGTATTTTGTGAAATCTTCTGTCATGAACATAAATATAAGTTGGTCCGACATTATAAATTATTTTTATATTAGAAATTGAATAAATACTGTTTTTGTAATCAAATCTATAGGAAATCTATATTATTTTTTTATTTTTTTTCTTACAAGTGAAATTTGCGGAATATTTTTGTGTTTTAGAGTTTTTCGCGTCATGTAACTTTTTTTATTTTTTAATGAAAGGTTGAACATATTAAGCGAATGATTTATCAGAATTAAAAAATCGTGGATACTTTTTTTTTTCCCATCAATGCCCATTTTGGAATAGATATTCGATGATCTTATCTTTCATAAGAATTCTGTGTATCGAACTGGATCATGCCACTATTTTTCTTTTTTTTATTTCAAAGAATCTTAAATAACATCCATTAGTTTCTCCATTTGTATTATTATTAGCTTTACTGCTTTTCATTTCTAACACAAATAGAGGTAATTTTTTCGGGATTAGAAATAAGTCTCCGAAAGTATAAAAGTATCAATTTTCGGTTCAAAGTCTCGACCGTTTCTCGTCGAGGAAAATATAAATAAATAAAAAGTATAACCTTTCTTAAAAAGCAATACTTTCAACAATATTCTGTACATTTTAAAGTGCCACTTTGAAATAATTTAGCTGATATCAATTGAGGTTTTTATTTTTATTGTTCCGCAGATTTTTAAAACCAATATTAAAAAAAAAAATGCATTTCCCTTTAAGGACGACGCGTTTTGTGTCAAGATTACCTTCAACGTTCTCAATTATAAAATCATCTATTAAAATTAACAATTCAAAGTATTCTACTAAAACCTTATTGGGGAATAATGACAGATTTTCCAAGAAATCTTCATTAAATCATGGATTGACCGCTTCAGTGACCGCATTCTTTCTTTTATGCGGTGGATTTCATTTTTATTACAATAATGAAAGTTTCCAAGTATGGTATTTTTTTTTTTTTTTCCTTTGATTGCAAGATTTAATGTTGGAATTAAAAAAAAAAAATGATTATTCCTTGTATTGATTGTTTAGCTTACCAGAAAAGTGGAATGCAACGCTTCGGTAACTTTTTATAAAATGATCATGTTTTAGGATAGATAATTCAATTGAATTAATTTTTTTTTTTTTTTAGAGTATCGATATCAATGATAAGAACATACCTATACGAGATAGAATGGAAGAATATGTAAAAATTTTACAACGTCGTATCATTAAAGAAATTGAATCGGTTGATGGTAATAAATTCAAAATTGATCGTTGGGAAAGAGCTCAAGGTGGGGAAGGAATTTCTTGTATCTTGCAAGATGGAAAAGTTTTTGAAAAAGCTGGTGTAAATATTTCAATCGTTCATGGGAATTTGCCTGAACCAGCAATACAACAAATGAGATCTCGTTATAAAGATCTTGATCCTTCAAATGGACCTTATCCATTTTTCGTAGCAGGAATTTCAATCGTTATGCATCCACATAATCCTTATGCACCAACCGTACATTTAAATTATAGATATTTTGAGATCAACAATGTAAATGGAACTAAATTATGGTGGTTCGGGGGTGGATCCGATCTAACGCCTTCTTATCTTTTCGAGGAGGATGCAATACACTTTCATAAAACATTAAAGGATGCATGTGATAAACATGATCCCTCATTTTATCCTGAATTCAAGAAATGGTGTGATGAATACTTTTATTTAAAACATCGTAATGAATCGCGTGGGATTGGTGGTATATTCTTTGATGATATAGATAGAAAACCTCAAGAAGAAATATTTGCTTTTGTAAAGCAATGTGGTGATGCTTTTCTCCCTTCTTATATCCCGATCATTCAAAAGAGAAAAGATATGAAATATGGTGATGTGGAAAAACATTGGCAACAATTACGAAGAGGAAGATACGTTGAATTTAATCTTATATGGGATCGTGGTACAAAGTGGGGGTTACAAACTCCTGGTGCAAGGATCGAAAGTATATTTATGTCATTACCTCTAACTGCAAGATGGGAATATATGCACATGCCCGAAAAAAATAGTCGTGAAGAAAATTTGATTGAAGTGTTGAAAAATCCGCGTAATTGGATAGCATAAAAAAATACATACATACATACATACACATACTCCTCCTTCACTAATATTAATTTTAAAGATTTTGGTTCTTTTTAAATATAACATGAACTTTTAACGATGATAATGCAAATAAAAATATTTTAATTGCTAGCAAATTTATCGAACTGCGAAATCTTCCATGTAAATTTTAAATCAAAATAATTGTTCGTCCCACACTATTTATCTAATTTACTAAAATGTCTTTAATTTCTTAAATTATTGGTAATCTATAAAAAATTCTACAATAAAAAAAAAACTCAATACCGATTCAATAATAAAAAAATTGTAAATAAATAAATAAACGAGTAATAATAGTAATAATAGTAATAATAATAATAAACTTGTAAATTAGCAAATCAATAATCAATCAATCAATCAATCAATCAATCAATCAATCAATCAATCAACACAGAATAGTCGTTTTATGATACAATAATTAAAGAAAAATAAAATAAAATAAAATAAAATGGCATATAAATTTTCATTATGCCCAGACTGGTATACCGGACACAACTTCTTTAGGTTTAATTATTTGTCCAATTAAAGCTTGAGATATCAACTCATGTTCCTCTTGAATATGCTGTTTCTTGTTACCGGTTGCAGGAGATGCTGAAGGTAATCGAGTAGCAGGCTTAGCAGCTTTACCTAAATAAAAATACAATTTTAAATTAATTAATCGTTTTCAACAAATCAACAAAGAAGAGTAATTGACTTAGTACCCTCATGAGTTTTTGAATGATTCATTAAAGTTCGAATTCTTGGTGCAACATATGTCCATGAACCTGAATTTAATGGTTCTTCCTGTGCCCATATAAGTTGAGCATTTGGATATTTGTCAACATGTTCAGATAATAAATCGTACGGGAAAGGACATATTTGTTCTAGTCTAGAAATAACAACGTGACTCATTTTATTTTGATCACGAGCTTTGAGAAGGGCATAGTAAACTTGTCCGGAACATAAAACGTGTCGTGTTATCTTTTCAGGTGATTCTAACGTTTCTGGGTGTGGATCGGGTATAAATCGTTTAAAGACTTGATCTCCAGTCATTTCGATAAGAGAAGAGCGTGCCATTGGATGACGAAGAAGACTCTTGGACGTAAAAACAATAAGCTAAATTTCATAATTATAAATTTTCGTTAAGAGATATAGATGAGGTAATAAATTATTAAATTATATTGGAAAAACTTACTGGCTTTCTAAAGTCACGATGAATTTGTCTTCTCAAAACATGAAAATAATTTGCAGGAGTTGTAGCGTATACTACTTGCATGTTACAATCCTGATGTTGGCGTGACATTTTTTCTGGAGAAGGATAAACGTATGGATGGTCATCACATAATTGAAGGAAACGTTCAAGACGTCCGCTGGAATGTTCAGGACCTTGTCCGTCATACCCATGTGGTAATAAAACAACCAACCCAGTACGCTGCAACCATTTCTTTTCACCAGCAGCGATAAATTGGTCAATTATACATTGAGAGTTATTTACAAAATCCCCAAATTGAGCTTCCCATAAAATAAGAGAATTAGGATTGACTAGAGAATATCCAAGTTCAAATCCAAGGGTTCCAAATTCAGAAAGTGAAGAATTACAAACGGAAAATGGAGCCTGACCAGGTCTTAAATCATTTAATGGTACATACTGTGTCTCATTTACTTGATCATGAAGTACTGCGTGACGTTGTGAAAAGGTCCCACGTTCAACATCTTGGCCTGATAAACGAACATGTTTTCCTTCAAGAAGTAATGAACCAAATGCAAGACCCTCAGCAGTAGGCCAATCAATTCCTTGTCCTCCATTGACAGCCTTAGAACGGGTTTTAAGGATTCTAGCTAAACCTGGATGTACGTTAAAACCTTTTGGACATGAACTGATAACTTCACCAACGTGTTGAAGTAATTCATCAGATGCACCAGTTGGATATGCAGGTGTAATCTCTTCGGCAAGCTCTTTGGGTGATTTGAAACCTTTAACAAAACAATTATTATTTGAAATCTTAGGATTATCTCATATCAAATGATTAATTTCAAATAAAGAAAATAATTATAATTATACCATTCCAAGAACTGGATAACCATTCACGACTTGTAGGTTTATAATCCTTGCTTTTATGATAACTTTCTTCCAAAGTATCCCAAACCCATTTTTTATGCTTCTGAATATCTTCCATAGTGAATGTATCATCTTTCAATAACTTTTGAACATATTTATCAAGGATTGGTGTTTGCTTAGCTATTTGTTGATACATTCTAGGCTGTGTGAAACTAGGTTGATCAACTTCGTTATGACCATATTTACGATAGCAAACAATATCGATAACGACATCCTTTTTAAATGTTTGTCTCCATTCAGCGGCCAATTGACACACAAAATTTACTGCCTCAGCATCATCACCATTAACGTGGAAGATGGGTGCATTTACTACCTTTGCAATATCCGAGCAATACGGAGTTGAACGAGCAAATCGAGGATCTGTAGTGAAACCAATTTGATTATTGACGACTATATGAACGGTGCCACCCGTTGTATAATTTGGCAAATCGTGAAAGCCCATTGTTTCATATACAACTCCTTGAGCCGCAAAAGCAGCATCTCCATGTAATAATAAAGCCATTGAACGATGACGTTCTTTTTCATCATTCATATAATGTTGAAGTGCACGAGTCTTGCCAAGTACCACGGGATCGACCGCTTCTAAATGCGATGGATTAGCAGCTAAGGAAAGGTGTACACGTTTGCCAGAGGGAGTGGGTCGATCGTAATTCATACCCAAATGGTATTTCACATCACCAGACCCTTCATCTGATGGTTCGACTGAACCGCTGAATTCACAAAAAATAGATTCATTTGGTTTACGAACCACATTACTTAACACATTAAGACGTCCACGATGTGCCATTCCTAGTACAATTGATTCTATACCAAGATCAACCGATCGGTCAATCTAACGAAGAATAGTAAATAAATTATTTTATTCTATAAAAAAATATAAAAAGCACATTATTTGCTTGAATTATATCTTACTAAAGCTTTCATTCCCGGAATCAAACTCTCACAACCTTCCAAACCGAATCTCTTTTCATTTGGATATTTTGTGGCAATAAATCGTTCAAATGAATCGGACCATATTAATCGATCTAAAATCATGCGTTTTTCTGCAATCGTGTAATCATATGGCTTTGGAATTTCTACTCTATTTCGAATCCAATCACATTGTACTCGATCGGGAATATGAATGTATTCGATACCGATAGTACCGCCTATGTAAAGAATTTTTTTTAAAAAAAAGAATTAATTCAGAAATTAATCGAAAAAATCTTAGTTACATGATATGATCTACGTCTTTTAAATTGTCTACACCCAAATTAAAGTTATCATCAAATTTACTTACTATATATCTTCTTACATATATCCACAATTTCTCGAAGTGTCTTTTTTTTTCCAGTCTCAGCAAACGCAGGCAAGATACCAGGACCGAGTGTAAATTCTCTATCCAAATCTTTTTCAGAAAACCCATAATGTTTCGGATCAAGTTCTTTTGGAACTGAACCGTCTAAATCTGGATTTAAAATTCCTAAAGGATCCAACTTTGCAATATGATGCCCACGAACTTGAAATGCCCTAACTAATAATTGGACTTTCATATGGTCAGTTACATCATATGAACCAGCTTCTGTTGATATTGAGGTGACCGATCCAGTCAAAGGAACGATTGTTGGTGGAGGTTGGTAGGCTACTCTCGGATTTATGCCAGACTGTATATTCTTAAAATACACCTGCCATGACAAATGAACTGAAGTAGGATCTTTTAGCCATGCTTCATACATTTCTTCAATGTAAGTTGCCGTATTGCCTTGAAGAAAGACATCGTTTGGAGAAACTGAAGGTTGAGGGTATATAGAATTTACAGCAGTAACTTTATTACGAATAGCACCAAGGGTAGAAACAACTGGAAAGCGTAATTTTATGAAGGAAGCAGCTCGAAGCTTTACTGCTTTTGACCTTAAAAGAGAATGGGTAGGTCTTAATGCACGAGACCAAATTGCTGAGGACATTTTTGACAAGCAAAAAAACTGAAAAAGTATTTGGATTGATTATAATAAATAATTTATACGATAAAATTTTTAGATTCTCATTATGTGACACCCGGATCTTTTCGGAGAATAATAAAAAAAACTGGTTCGAGTTTGTTAAATTGCCACCTAAGTGATCTAACCTCAGATAAACCTCAAGACCATCTATCTATTAATAAAAAACCTTATAAATCGTGCATAATTTTTAATTTTATCAAAATCTTGGTCCTTAATGAACTAAACTCACATGACTGGTTGCCGAAAAAATAATATCAGGTCATGTGACTACGATTATATAATACTTTAAAGTGTTATATAAATATTATCTTTTGATTAGAAAATATTGTAATTCAGTTGAATTAAAATATGATTATCCTTGCAAGTGAGAACAGAAGCAATTTTTGTATTTAAACTGTTTCATTTATAGATTACTTTCCAATTCTTCCCATTCTGATGTACTTAAGGCAACTTCTCCATACTTTTTCTTAATTTCAGGAAGAATTCTCCTTAATTCATTCATTTCATCCTCTGAAAGTGATTTAGAAGAATTTTGAAGTTGGGTAAGTAATGTACGTAGTATCTAAAAAATAATGAAAAAAGGATCCATTAAAATTGGTTTGAAAGAATTGATCTGATTGTTTTATAAATTATTACCTTATCAGCTAAATCTTCATCATCATCTCCATAAATTCCCAACAGTTTAATCATTTGCATAGCCAATCCTTTTTCCTCTATTCTGGTGGTCACTGTAGTTGCATCTTGGAGAAGCAACGTATTAAATAAAAATACCACTTTACGAAGAATGGAAAGATCTATGAAGAAACCTAGTTAAACATTTTATCCTATGAATCACTTGGATGATAATATTTACATACCATTAGATGTTTGCAATATAGATAGTAATATTTCATATCCCCCCTCCTTTTCAAACTGTTCTAATCCAGGTGAATAATGTTTGATAGCTCCTATAAATAAAAAATCTTATTAATTAGTCAAATTTTTTAAGAGTGGTAAAAAAAAATTAAAAATTCACCGGATATAGCATATATAGCTTTGCTTCTAACTTCCATATCTTCATCTGGATTATTTAACAAGTTCAATATAAGTTTTATACCTCCTTTCTCTGCAAACTAAAAAAAATTCAATACTATGAATATTACTTAAGATATTTATTAAAAAATTGGTTTATTAAACTTACGGCCTTTTGTGCTTTAGGATTATTTTGTACGGCAGTTCCGCATACCCATACAGCATGTAATCGAAGCGATTTCTCAGGAAATGACAGAAACGATAAAATTTTTGGCCATAAATTCATATTTTCAACGTCTAGGGTATTAATGATATTTAATTATAAGCAAATATGTGGGATATTTTATTCATCTTAGTACTAACCGTTAGCATTATCTATCTGCTCCACTAGCTCCATAATTAAATAATAAGAAAAAAAATAAAAATCATAAGTATATTTGCTACTTAAATAAAAGGTTAAAGAACTTATAAGATATACCATTTCCAGGTTGTCAAATGCAATTTCTCTATTCTCCAAAGTATCATTAGTATTGGATATAACTTCAATAGCCTCTGCATAAAACAAAAGTGAAGAAATTAAAAACAAATATTTATTATGTCAATTGTTTTATTATTATAATACCTCGAATTCGAACACCGTCACTTTTTCCCAGAATTACATCAATAATTTCAGAACCCTAAAAATAAAATGTCGCGCGAATTAATAAAAGAAATAAAAATAAAAATAAAATCGAATCCGGCAAAAAATTTTACTATTTTTCTCCTTTCCGGGTCATCCTGAGGCGGAGGTTGTGGGATTTTATTTGAATCACTATTTTCAACTGACCACTTTAGAAGTTTTTCCATTTTAAAGACGAAAATATTTTGTTTGGAAAATCCCTACTCAACTTTAAATTTAAGGTTTGTAAAACTTCCATTTGAGATTTCCAGTTATGATTGGATAAAGTTATATTTAATTCCGATTGGCAGATTAATAAAACTTCACATGATTTATACAAGAAGTAAACCTTGTGGATTACTTTGAGTTGTATAATCATGATTAACATGAGATTAAGTTTAATCTTAAGCACGTATTTTGTGAAGGCTCCACGATAAGCAAAGCCTCTATAGCTATTTTTAAATTATTTATTCATGAAAAATACATTTATTAAATATTTATATATATTCTAATGTTTTCTTAAAGAATTTAGAAAACGAGGAGTAAGTGATTTCATGGATTTTGCAAAAATTCAAAAAAAAATAAGTTACACAATATAAATAAATGGAATTTTAAAAAAATTAATTAAGATCGGCAAGATTCAAATAACTACATAACGCGACTAATTAATATAGTCTTTCAGATTACTTATATGTAAAAAACTGTAAAATATTTAACCAGTGTAAAAACCCAACAAAAAAGTTGCAGGATGAATTGAGAAGAGTTTTAGCGTTTAATTTGGTGAAAAATTATGTTGAGCGCTCAAAAAAGTTTTCAAATTATGGAACAAGTGAACGAATAATTATGAAAGAATATACATATTATAGTACCATATTGAGGAAGTAGTTATACCTACGATAAGAATATAGGAAAAGAAAACCTCTCACTTGGAGCAAATTAAACGATTCATGGTAAGAAATGTTTTAATATAACTTCATGTAATTTTTACGAAACTTTAGGTCAATAGTAACGATTCAACCCCCCCCCCCCCCCCCCCATAAGGGGCAGTTCGTTATATGTTAGGTATAGTATGATCAACATGCGACATATTTATAAAAGGATCAAGAAAGCGTTGTAGTTATTCACATTTAAAGTTGTAGAGCATATTTTGTCATTACCGAATTATAATTAAGTGCGTGTTTTGTTTTTGTTTTCGAATAAAACATCATTATTTCGCGATTGTTTAGGATCAATGAGGATTTTTTGTGTATATATATAGGTATGTAAAAAAAAAAAATAAACCATACTATTAATTTTAATTGAACGCAACTCTAAAATTATTTTAATCATGAACAATTCTATTACTTCTTCTGTCGCCAAAGGAAACGAGTTTGAAGCCAAAGTTTTTTGGGTATTTAAAAGTATGAATTTTGACTGTCAAAGATCCAGGTGAGACTCGTGTTTCATTAAGTGATTGTTTAGTCGTTATGCATCTGAAGTTACGCTGCCACTAGGATATAGATGGGCAGAGAACTGGAAGCGCATCGTGGCCACAGAGTAAGGTTATTAGGGCCAAGTAATCGGACTTGTGAACGTCCTTCTCTGTTTTATTTTATATCCGAAAGCTTGAACGTTGGAACTCCGTAGTTGTGGTGAATAGGATGCATGGATTATAAATGACCGTACTTGGCTCCAGAGCATTTACCTTGACGATGATGATGCATTCGCTTATAGAATTTTTTTTGATGTTTATCATGTAGGATGTCGGATGGTGATGGCGGTGTGGATATTTGGGGAAATTACATGCAGTGTTTGATCCTTGTTCAATGTAAGAATTATTCGAATAAAAAAGTTGAAGTTGGTGAAGTTCGCGACTTTGAGGGAGTTTTGTCGAGATATCCAAGGGACACAACAATTGGGATTTTCATAACATCTATCAGAGATGGTTATTCTGGTCGTGCCGTAGAAAGAATGCAATCATCAGAATATAACGAATATATTTGATATGCGTCAAGACGTTCCCAAGTATGCAATGAAGAAATCGAAAGATAGTGTTATAGAAACAAGATTTAATTCTATAGAAGAAAAGATTAGATCATCTGCGAGAAAAACAAAGGAGTATCAAAGTAGAGTTAAAGCTAATCAAAATAGAATAGAAGGAAACCAAATCAAAATCATAAAACGATTAAAATAATTAATAAGAATATAATGATAAATAAAACATTTAACAATTTTATATCAATAAAATCTTTTTCTCTATAATTACGAATTTGAAAATATCATGTTGTGATCTACAAAGTTTTACGGTATCTTTTGTCAAAATATTGTAATTTATTTTTTGTTCACCATCATCAACTGTCTGTTAATGGAAGTCTCAATTTCGCGTAAGAAACTAAATCAGGAATCTCAGAAAATGCAGATTCTCTTGACAGATCCTAGTCATGCAATTATTCTTGTTCGATGTAATTTTTGAACTTATCCCAAGATATGAATCAGCAAAACTGGCTTTGCCAAAGAAAGACGCAATTTATGTCCAGAGTAGTACAGAATGATGATTGATCCACGCTAATGATGCTAAATAAGGAACTCGGAAATCATACCTTATATTTGCGTTAGTCACTTTTGGCTATAAATGGTTTATGCCGACAAGATGATAAATCGATGGGATGAGATTTTTGAGGAATGAGAGGAAAGTGAGGAGGTATAGGTGAAGGTAGGAGTCTTTTGAAGTAAATAATGTTCGATTGATTTAACCCATTTTGGCGCAGCATCAAGAAGTATACGTTGAAATTGTTGAATGTAAATAAAAACTTTCCACAACTTGATATTAGTTTTCTATGAACATAAGATTTCTATTCATTAAATCATTCTTAATTTGTCGATAAAGTCTATTAGAAATAGAATTAAGAATGGGCGTGTTTCCTTCTATAAAGTTTGATGAGACATGGTCATAAGATATTAAAATTTTTGGCAAGTGAAAGAATCGTCACCCATCAATCGTTTATTGATGAGAGGTCATTATAAGGTCATGCATTGAATGGGTAGGATCTGATAGTTGCAGTTGTCGAGCATGGATTTGAGATAAATCCTAGCAATGCCAGTGTTATTAATAAGTTTAAATAGGTCATTGGTTTTTGCAAACAATTGTTGGTCGAAAAGTTGATGCAAATAATATCTTAATGAAAAATGAATAGTTTCTTTGGGCATATATCTCGTTAATCGAAGAGATTTTTTGAAGAGATTACGAATGCCTTCATGATCAAGTCACAGAAGAAGTAGCTAAGGAAGGTCGTTTGAAGATCTTTGGTATAATAACGTTGTTAAAGACAGCTACAAATTGCTTGTTAATAAGTTTCTTTTATTTTAAGATGGATTTTGCTTTGCTAATTTCAGATTGTACTTGATTTTTAATAAAGGATGTATTATTTTGTAAAGAAATCCAAATTCCAAAGTATCTAGTGGATTCTCTAGATAACATAGGTTTTAGCCAAACCTCTTCTGATGATAGGTTAAATTTAACTGACTCAGGATTGTTGATGGAGGTGATTAATACAGATTTTTCCAATTTAATTTGATACCATTGAGTTCATAAAAGGATGAAGTGATACTCATTATTTCTTTAGGTCAATTCTTGAATTGGCTATCCAGATCGTATCATCTATATATATATATTCAGATAATAATATAGATGAATCTTGAATATTATTATCTCAGGTTACTTGTTGATAGTAATCAAATGGATATTACAAAAAAGCAGATCGTAATAAATACATCATAAAAGAGAAGAGAGAAACTCTCCTTGGTCATTAAGACTAAATAATGGTTAGTAGTGCTATATGCAGTAAAGACTTGATTGAATCGAGGTGAGAATATATTAGAAATAAATATAGATAATGCTGATGGGAGTTTAATTTATTGAGAGTGTTAAGAAACATGTTCAAGTTTACTTAATCGTAAGCTTTAGATATGTCTTGGAAAAGAAGCCAATGATCATTTTTATTGAACTTAACATCATAAATAATGTTGTCAAAAGTATGTATAGTATATGTTCTAAGATTTTGTTGACAGATATAATTTTTGATAATCAATAATTAACAAGTTTAATTAAGTCTTTATGAGAGTATAATCAGGTATGTATTGTTTAAATTATACTCTTATTGTTTGGATTTATATATTGGATAAACAAAAGCTTTATTCTATCAATTGGAAATTATGTTTAAGATAACAGCATGCTATTTTTTAAAATAGTTTATTTCGTTTAAGACTTTGAAGGTTTCGTTGCTTTGTTATTTAAAATAGAATCCATTTTAACTCTGTCAAAGAGCTTATAAGAGAATCAGAAATGGTTGAGTCAATGTAAGAAATAGGCTAATAACTATCTTTCCATAGGTCATCAATTTGATAATGTGAATAAATAGGTCTAACAACTTTTTGAAAATAGTAAGCTGTCTTCTTTTTAACTGTTTCTATCCGTAAGAAATTCTAAATTACTATTGGAATTATTCAGAAATCTATCAAGGTGAATAATAAGTAAATCTTGGTCTTTTTAAAAGTGAGTTGTATATAGCGGTCTGATTCTTTTCAAAATTATCTTAATGATTGTTGATGGCGTTGATAATGGATTTAGTTTTGAATAAATTTTCTTCTTGTTTTACTTTTATTATAAGGATATTGGTGAGATCACATATAGTATCTATCGATATTAAAATAGAGTTTAATGATGTGGTAATAGAGGTATCTAAAGCTATTTTGTATTTATTAGCAATAGGAAAGACTTTCAGATAAAGTGAAAGCTATTTGTTATTATAACAAGAGTTTTTAATAGAAAACTTTGAGATTTTAGTAATCTTTTGTAAAAGCTTAATATTTTTATATAAATCCTTCAGAAATTTTAGATGTAAATCTTTTTGATGATTAGAAGAGGATTTGTGTAGAATAATCTTTTTTGCAGTGTTTCACATAAAATTAAGTTATGTTTTATATTTAATTCAAGATCAATAGTTGGTGTGAGGATGATTTTAAAACTAAAGAGTTAACTTTGTTATTGAATTTAATTCAAAGGTCAGTAGATATACTATCATATAGGAAACTCAGCTTTTTGATAGCCATTGAGGAATTATATGATAGAGTAAAGATATAGTTACTAATTTTATGAAAACAATGTTATAGTCAGAAAAAATAGAATTAATAGAATGACATTGTGGTTGAAAAAATGGGTAATAAGATTGAAGAAAAAAAAAGAAGTGATTGATAATAAATAAGTGAGGTTCTTCATAATAGGTAATAAGGTCATTAGTATTATGATCTATAAAAAATTAATTAAGTTTAAATTATTTAATAATTTGAAGAAATAATTAGCATATTTAATATTCCTTTGTCTAGAAGGATCAGCGTTAATATCTTTAGTGAGAATAAGCTTAACAATCTTTTTATAAATTGATTTTTTAAGTGAGTCATTTGAACAGAATATAGGGATCTATATAGCAAAAGCTGAAGCTCAGTCAAAATCAAAAATTAAGATTTTTGATAATCACATAATTACCAGTTTACCTTTTTAAAATATGATTTTTTACTTATAAAATATTAATAAAAAAAATAATTTTCAAATAATTAAATTTTTATTAAAATTTTTTAAATCAATATGTTTACATATTTTAAAATATAAATAAAAATAAAGGTGTTAAAAGATAGTTAATATTTATAAATAATCATTGGAAAAAATTTATTTTAAGTTATTAAGGCCATTTTTATTTTTTCAAAATAATTGCTAGTTTGACTAGTTTGATCATATGATTTAAATTATAATTTCTTGAAATCACGTAATCAGCGGAATCTTAACTTTTGCTATATAGGTTTCTATATATAAATATAGGTATTGCTAAGAAGAAGCTTATGCTTATTTTTAAATTAAAAGTCAGCGAATTAAAATCTATTTTAAGTCAATTCATATTTAAAAATATAATCTATAAAGAATTTTTTGAAATAAGTTCTATTCCAAAACTTATTCATTATCTTTTATTATTTAGACTAAATAAAAGATATAAGTTAAAGAAATTGATCATGTAAAAATTCTTTAGTATATCGAAAATAAAATATTAGTTTCTTGTAATGAAATAATATTAAAATAATGAAATTGAAATAATGTTATCTTACGATACTAATGACTAAAAATTAGTATTAACGCAAGATTAACAAAGGATTTAGCTTTAAAACTTTTATGATACGATTTATGGAGAGCTTCTGAAGGTTTATCGATCAAATGTATTTTAGAAACAAAGTATAATTTCTGGG
>CAMKVN010000795.1:0-23785 GCA_946474995.1 Funneliformis geosporum
CCGGTCGGTCGGTCAAAGGCCTTTGACTGACCGTTGACCGACCGTTAACCGACTATGACCGACCGTTACCATCCCTACAAGTGACGATCGACATTTCACAATTTTCGAGTTTAAAAGAAACTATTTAATTGAAATAATGTTTATTTTAAATTATAAATTAATAACAAATTTATTCTGAATTTTTAAATTTGTTTAAATTTAAGTTAAATAAATTTATTAATTTATCAATAATAATTAAATTTAATAATTTGTAATAAATTTATTTTAAAATTTTCATATTAATATTTCACGATACTTTTGTATTCATTGTCGAATTAACAATATTTCTATTTGATAAATCTATTTATCTTAAGTATTTACACATAAGGATACGGTCAATGTAATTAGGTACATGAAACTTTTTTTTTAAAAAATTTGATTTTAAACTTATAACATGATAAAGTAAAATTATAAGTTTAGAAAGCTAGCATCAAACTCTGATATACATGTATATAATAATATTAATTGTTTTTATAGTAATAACTGAAGTGCTATACTAAATTGTATAAATAAGAATGAGTTGGGAATTCTAAATATTTAAATAAATCCAACATTTAAATGTGTAATTTTTTAATTTAATGTAACCTTGTGTTAATTGAAGAGACAATATTAATCATCCTCTTTACGCCTCTCATTTAATGTTATCAAAAATTTATAATGTTGACGTGACAAAATATTATTTAAAAGATTTTATGATTCATTAAAAAATTTTGTTTTAAATAAACGAGCACCCATTGAAAAATTCATTTTCCAGTGAATTATTTGTATTTTGTTGAGTTTGTTGAGGAAGGTTTATGATCCGTTTCAAAGTGTCTTGATTATTTATAAAGTTTATAGAGAATCTTCGAAATGATTGAATTCTTCTTTTTCTTCTTTGATTAATGTGATTAATGTTTCCCGGAAGTTGCGTTTCTATTCCGTCGTTGTATGAACGATGATTTTGATTCATTTCTTTATATTATAAATATAAGTTTTAATGAGATAGAATAATAGTACTAACAATACTCATATTTATAGTTTACATGAAGGCTAACCAAATTAACACTGTTTAAATGTTTAATGAAGGTGCGTCGCCTTTGCATTTAATTATTTTCAGAAATAGTAAATTTTCTAAAACAACAAAAGCATTCAAGATTATCCTAAAATTATCATTTTTTTTTAAAAATGAAACTTGGTAATGAGCGAATTGATCAGCCATATCATTGAACTTTATATATTTTGGAGTAAAATCAAAAATTGATTTATTGATGTTTATCTGAAAATAAAAATTACTTATCAAATTAGAAAAATGCGAAATGTCAAAATTTCATATAAAATAACATACTTTTTTTTTTAAAAAAAAAAAAAAAAAAAAAAAAATCGAAATGTCTTATTTATAAAAAAAAAAGAGTTTTGATATTGGATGATTTGCTATCTAATCGGTTCGGTTCATCTAACAAAATGGATTATTTATATATTTCATTGGGGAAGGTTGATTATCTATCTATTTATTCACTTGCCACAAAGAAGACTAAATTGATTTGAAAATTTAATATGATTTTGATTACAGTAATTTCACATATAATAAAAGCAATTGTAAATCTTTGTATTGTTAAAAAAAAATGATTGTCGGTTTACAGACTATAACGATAAGTAAATTTTTCTGTAAAAGTTTGTGTCACAAGATGTATGTACTGTATGTACATGTACATGTACAAAATTTACGATCAACTTCTTTTTAAAAAAGTTCAAGTATAGGATAATTTCGGAAAAAAAAATGCAATGTCCGCATTCTGAATTTATAAATTTTATGGTCTAATTGGAAATGAACTATCTAATTCCGATTGGATAACTTTACGAAAATGCTCTGAAATTTATAAACTTATATTTGATGCGCATGGTTACTTAAAATGTAAAATAAAGTTCAAATGTTATAAATTTTTTAATTTTTCTTTTTCTTTTTTTTTTGTCAATATTCGATATTGCGAAGTAAACCAGATTTGTTATCGTACAAAGAAAGAAACGCATTTATTTTATTTAAACAACCTTATAAACTTCAACCAAATAAGAAGAAAGTTGTAATATACAGTATAACCTTCGAAATTATAAATCACGTGACACAACTTCAGAAATTTCTTAAAATAAGCCCCAACTCCCTAGAAATACGTAATTCATGACCAAACCAACCTAATGCTAACGCTGACTCTAAGTGACATATGTATAATAAATTACAAATAGGATTTATCGCAATATTTGGATACCTCAATGTTCAAACTTGGTGTATAAAAATTTTGCATGGTAATTTCAGTGATTTGAAGTACGCAAATTTGGATTTCGGTTCACGTTACAAATGAAAGACCCGGGGACCCGGGTTTTATTTTTTATTAATAAAAATTTTTTATTATAAAAAACTATATCACGTGATCGATAAACTTGAATTTTATCATTCGAAATCAAAATTCCTATACATGTACGAATAAGTCATAATTCTAAAAAAGAAACATAAATAAAGATATATATCAGTTTCATACTTATCACCTGATTTGTGGTATGCAGATGTTGTAGTAAAATTTAGTCATCGAAAGTATTAATTGGAGAAACGATTTCAGCACAATGCATTGATTGGGAAGTTTGCATGTAAATATAATACCAATTACTTTCCTATTTTGAAAACTGTAATATATCAGTTGAAAATAAAAAAAAACAAGAAAAGAAATTTGTAAAATCAAGCAAACAAGATGTTTAATAAAAGAATACGATAAAATAAAGCCTTAATCTATAAATACTTGCGCCAATAAAATTATACTTCTAAGTCACGTGATAAAATTCTACATATAAAAATATTTTACGTGGCATAATTTTTCTGGTCTAGCTTGAATGATTATAAAATAGGACTCGTTCTTGATATTTACTTTTAAGGCATATTTTATGTATTAATTTTTAAAAAATACATTGAGAATTCTTTAAATGATCGTTACACGAAAATTCGAACCAATCATATCAAAGGTGTAAGGCCCAATAATAAATCACGTGATAAATCATGCAATATTTAATTATATCTCTAATATTTAGACTTTATTCATATTTTTTTTCTTTTGGCGTGTTTCTATTATATAACATTTAAAAAGAAATTCTTTCGGTTTACATTATATTAATGTATTTTTAGCAATGAAAATGGTCAATACAAAATTTATTTTGTATATATTAACAGCTTGTAGATGATTAATGGTAAATGAAAAGGCTTTCTTAATAAAGTAGGTAAATACTAAAAAAATAAGTTCGTATTAGGTTTTTACTTTTTTGGATAATTTATGTAAGCATTAATTATAACACTGCATATTTTTTTTTGCGTGTAACTTATACATCTCATCTTTTACAATAATATCAACTGTTGGGAGACTGGTAGGAAACTCGCTATTATCTCATTCTTTAAAAAATAGGGCGTAAATTAATTTCAATAATATATGAAGTTTAAACTTTGTTGGTAAAGGGCGTCGATTAATATTTTCTATCCGTGTAATGTTTATTTTGTCGCGTACATCTTTACAATATTTATTAAATGAAATCTTATAAATAAATTCCGAGAGTACCTGAATATAGAGAATTTTCACGGAAATAAACAAATATATAAACTTGTGAAACTTTTTATATAATTTGGAAGTTCTTTATAAATTTAAATGTTTTCTGTAACGAATAAGAATACTCGGTTTATGCATGAATGCCTTCCCGTCGTACGTAAGTAGCTTCTTGTAAATATTGATTGACCAAGTGAAAATCAAGATCATCAAAAAATATTGTTCTTTGGCAACAAGTCTATTTATAGTTAACAAATATTTTTTTACAAAATTATAATTTTTTACCTTTTTATCATTTTGATATTCTAATTTATATAATAAATGTACGGGATACACTATAAAATACTGTATATAAAATTAAAAATTAATATTTATTATATATTATACCGTATATAGTAAAGAAAACGTAATCTTTACTTGGATAAGGTTCCAAAGCCGTCGAAAATGAGATACTTGCCATGGTGAAAGTTAAATGAAATTTGTAAACAAATTTACATATCGATTATTCAAATAACAAAATATTTCGTTATGATACAATTTTTGATCGGTTTTAAATAATGATGACTGAATAAGATCTTTTGTAATTGAATATTATATAATATATTATTTAAACTTTATTTTTAAATAACACCTCACCTTTTTCGTATCAGGGTTTGTGCAACTATAAAAAATTTTTGCCTGAATGTTTATATTTTTTCTCCGTGGCTTCTTTAAAAATTCCAAGAAAATGAGTCTTCGTGTAAATGAGCTCTTCACGGAAAAAAACATTTAAAACAAAACACGGATCAACTTTTTTAATAGGGCAATTATAATTCACGTCTATAATAAAACTAATTAACAATAAATCATGTGTGTCGGTCTATTCAGAATCGTGACCATAATAAAAACTTCAAGACAAAATCTTTGCCGAGAACTCGCCATATTGTTGGTAATAACTTAACTCTTGTGTAAAATCATATGTCACACAGATTAATTTTAAAAGTTTAAATTGAATAAAGTTGATTTAGGTTAGTTTAGTCTTAGAATATATGCATGCCATTACATAATATACGTGTATATTAGGTGTGATAATTATACTGTTTACAATACTGATAAGTCTCTGAATTTGTTAAAATTAAAAATAGATTTTTTATTATATCCTGAAGTTCTTGCGGCGCCCAAGTATAATGTATAAATAAGATTACATATTCCATATAGAATATATTGAGCATATCAAAATACTTTAGAGATAATTGTACTTGTATAAATGCTTCCAGATAATTCGAATACACCGGTCTTTATCATTTTTATTAATCATTTTTAATAACTTAATTCTTTATTTTCTTTATACGTAAATAAGGTTTATTTATGAGTGTATGTATATATAAAAAAAAAAAAAAAAAAAAATGGTGATCTAATGATCTACAAAATGTATTAAATAAAGCACAGGTCTCACGAATTTCTTAGCATTAGTTCATTAATTACAGCAGCAATTCATTATTTTCTTGAAAGAAAATTTTTACCTTTGTTCAAAATATAAGGAAATTTACATGAACAACGATAATCGGAGAAAGACCGGAGATAAATCATTTCCTTCAACCTGATTAAATCAACTTCAAGTCAATGTTTAATTTATTTTTATGCACATTTAATTTGTGGTGAGTAAATCATTGAAGATCCGCAAAAAAGTTGGGAGCCCTTTTTTAGTTGGATAATGAAGAATAAAATGAATTGGAATCTTCTTTTTTTTTCTGTTCTTTCTGTTGTCATCAGCAAAATAATACATATAAGCTTGCAAATGACCAATTGTACAAATCAACAAATTTTTTTTCAAGAAAGTATTAAAAGTAAATTTTCTTAGCATTCATTGATTTGAGAACGAATTTTTTGTTTGAGCTACATTGTCGTTTTTTTTTAATTGGCTTGATTCTTTACACTTGGCAAAATCAAAACAAAATTACAGCTTTGTTCAAAATTCTTGATCAGTAATCCTTTCATACAAACTTACCCATTTAGCTCTTTATTCGAAAATTCTCACTAATTATCGATATTATTGGTCCTGTACGACAGAAAATCTATGCGATTACAGGTAACTTAAAAATCAATTAAAAATTAATCTATCACTATTTAACATTTTGTTTTTCTTATAAAGGAATACCCGGAGATATTTCTAGATTTATATTCATACATATGTACTTAATATTTTATAAAAAAAGGAATAATTTCAGTATTAAGAATGCATTAAGTGTGAAACCAATTATACGCGTAAATAATAAACTAATAATAAAGTAATTTTATTATATACCGAAGGATTTTACAATACAAGGCTCGGATTTAAGATAACTCTCACTCACTCACTCTTTTTTTTAATTAAAAAAAGGGGGATCTTATTATAATACGAAGCTGGTTAAATTAAAGTAGCTGATTGGCCAAATATTCCTTTTTTTAGAACTATTTGTTTAGATTTTCATTCGTGTAATAAATTTTAATGATTTTTTTGGTGATACTGTACATCTTCGAACTTTTGTATTATCATGCCATTTTTTCTTATTTACAATGAATTTCGCGATTTCAATTTTAAATAAAGTTTGAATTTATAGTGTAATGTTTTCATACATACGCGTTTCAAAGATGACTAAGTTTTGTCTTTGAAAAAACTTTCATCGAAAAAGAGAGATAAATCGATTTTATCCTACGAAAAAGAACGTGAATTGAGAATTCTATCACTGCATTCAAATTTACTGATCTAAAGTTAGTAAAATACGTAATTAATTTTCTCGGCGTAAAAATATTTAGTGGAACGATAAAAAATATTAAATTCAACTTAAATTTATGCATTCCTAATAATTCTGTGATAACATGGCACAGCTATCTCTTTTCGCTTTGATCGGCTACTTTATTAAAATATTTAATTTTTCTAAAAAAATCGAAGAAGAGAGATTACTTAATTTTCTAATTGTTAGAGTATATTCCTAATTATGGATTTATCTGATAATCTAAAAATCCCAATCGATGATAGGATTATAAAGGCATGTATTTTTAGGTCGCATTTATTATTTAGTTATGATTCGTTGCGTTTGTTTGTCAGTGTTGTATATTTGATCTGGGATTTTCCTTATTAGTATTAATGACAAACGGCTCTTTTCTTCTATGGCATAGTTGAACTTCTTGCATAATCGTTCTAACTTTAAAACATATTTATATAGCGGAGTTTTGACCAAATTCCTTCCGTTCTAACTTATAAATACACGTTGATTTTAAGATTTAAAAAAAAATCTTTTGTTACTACACGTCATCTTTTTCTTAAATAAAAAATAAAAATAAAAACTTCCAATATACATAATAAATTTTCTATAATTAACATGTCTTCAAATGCACCTTTGAACATAAATTATAACGGTAAAATTTCAACTATCGTTAATCAAAGAAGACTGAGTCGGCAGTATAACAGTCAACGAAATATGTGCATAATGAACCCAAGTTGGATTCTTTACGCAGATTCATTAAATCGGATTACAAGTCTCCCTCGTCAAGCTACAAATGATCGATCGTTAGATCGATTCTACAATGGTTCCTCTTTCAATTAAGTTAATTTTTCTTTTTAAAAAAAAAAACAGATTTGATAATGAGAAAAGTTAATAAGCATATAAGCATATATTTTTATATTTAGAATTCGTTGTTTTTTAGTGTCTTTCTGACACATTATGGATTAACAATTCTGCGAATAAAACTTGGATATATTGAATTATAAATTATTCCGGTATAAGCTTTCAGGATTTAAAGTCTAATCTATGTATATAGTATGAACCTGTGTAAATAAGTTTTATATATATTTATTTTCAATTTTTTTAAAAAAAAAATATTATTTAAATTTTTTAATATACAAAATATTCAGAATATAAAATAGCTAAGGATTTATAGTTAGATCAGTTCCTTATTACTACGATATATGTACAGTATATAATGCATAGATTTTACAAAACGCAAAAAAATTCTTCCGCAATCATTTTTACCGGCATTATAATCGAAAATCAAATAAAATTCAGATGGAAACATTTTATTAGTTTAACGGCTTATAATGAATAAAATAAATATAAGTTTTTTAATATAAAAAATTGTAAATATAAATTGACGATCGAAAGTAAAAAAAAAACTTGGTGGATTTATTATTTTATCCATAAACAAACAGGGGTTCCGGAAAATCAATTTTCATATATAAATTGATCTACTCTTACAAATTTCATTGGAAAGGATTTATTTTAAGTGTTATTGTTAATCCCTAGTTTATATTAACGCATTGTTTGATAAATAACCTAATTTAAACTAACATAACCCTTACTGAATTACTAATAAATAAAAAAATTTTGCATACAGACAAAACATCTATAATCTCCGTTTGCATTTTTCATGATATTAATTTCAGACAATTCATTAATGAAAAATTTTCGGACTTTCACCGTCGGATTCCATTATATTTTCTTTCATCCTAATAATAATCAATCGTATTGAACCAGCAGGTCATAAATTTTATTTATTGACAAATCGGAAGAATCCTTAAAAAGGTTTAAAAATAATTCTTAAATTTATTACAAAAAATACACATTATTCAATTTAATAACTTTAATAATTATGACAATAAATAAGTTAGTTAAGTTTCCTTTTCGTCAAACACGTGTTCCGCAGTAAATGGTCAACAATTTCTTCGGGAATATTTGCTAAGTTTGTTTCTTAAATTTATGTGAAATAGTCTTTATTGCTAGCAAAAAATATTTTTAACTATAATGCATATACAGCAAATTGGTGGTGTCGTGCGACAAAAATATTCCCTATTTTGGAATCAAATCGACTCATGCGCTGATTTACGATCCAATCAAATACAGTGGTTAATTTGTACCACAATACCAAGAAAGACAAGAAAGAATTATTATTATTTTAAATTGTTTATTTAAACACTAATTTTTATTTTCTTTTTCTTGGCTTTTATTCTGTTGAATCTAATCGTTATTTCTAACTTTGATATTTGTATTAAATATTTCATCTACCCAATAAAAGATATGATGTATCTCATGTAAATAACAAACAATTCATTAACTTCTAATTTCTTTAGATTGAGGAAAATTAAAATGATGTATTCAAAACTTCAATTTAACTTTTCTGCTAAATTATCCGTACGATCCTTCCTCCTTCCGCAAGATACTTACGAGCGTATGTATACATACACCTTTTGTTATTGTATATATATAGCAAAAATAGTAGCTAAAATAGATAAAGTTTTCCCCTAATTTGACATTTCACTCTAGAAGCAAATTGTAAGGATAGTATTGTATTAAACTATTCTGAAGCTCATTCTCATACGCAAAATGCATATGCAGCTGCAAATTCAATAAGTTTTCATATGGATTATGTGAAAATGAATATAGTCAATGTAACTTTTGATACACGCTAATGTAATCCTTATGATTTATTAATCCTAAAAGAATTTAGTGACAATCTAAGGCTCATCAAAATTAATACCTCCTTAATATTGAATTATATCAGGTATATTCGTAAAAATTTTTTTTAATTTATTCATTATTTAGAAACATATTCGAAATTGTCTAGAATCGAAACAATCTTTTAGTCCAACCTGTTAAAACCTGTTATATTATACAAATTTAATTAAATTGAAATCGTGAATCACTAATTTGTCGAAACCATTAACATCCGCGAAACTCGTTGACTTTAGCAAAATGGGATTAGGGATTGCCCGCAACCTCAGTTAATCGTCATTATTGCAGAGACTGTGTTCTACTAGATGTTGGAACCGGCCATAACAATTCGGTTTTAAATTCGGTTCTAACCGATTTCGAATAAATCCGGGTCCAAATTTTAGAGCAAACGCAAACCGTCGTTGATTAAACCGATTGGAGCCGGTTGAAGAAACCGGTTGTTACGAGAAAACGTCTGGCAACCGGTAGGAAAATCCGATTTTTTATTTACTAGTAACGAAAAATTGAAGCTAAGACATTATTTCGAAATAATCTTCCGCCTAAAGAAATAATAAAGATTTATTTAGCAAAGCATCATCATCATCAGTTGATAATGATATTGTTAAAACGAAAGTAGAAGAGGATGTGTTATACTTAATTTTGGTCGGCATTAAAAATTTTGGCCAGAGTTAATATAATCGAAATATTTATTCCGGCCAAATTTATTAGCTGAATTATTAGCGGCATTAAAGCGTGTGTTATCAGGTTCCAATGTTAATATTCTGCATAATTACAAAACTCGTTTTTATAATTAGAAACCCTACTACGCTATGAAGACTAATATTAATATGTAGAGCCGTTTTGTTCAACTAGATTTTTAATTTTTGTCTCTGATAATATAAATTTTTAATGATGTACATATAATAAATAGAAGCTTTCTTTTATTTCTTATGATTTATATAATAAATTTCAAATATGATTATGTATGCTTGAATAACATTGGTAGATAGGTCGCTCCATTTTTCAAAGGCATTTGTGCCATAACGCCACTCATGTATGTGATATATAGGGGTACGAATAGTTTTTTCCTAAAAAACAAATCTTAAAGCAGGGAGGGTGTGACATTGATGGCAAATAAATGCTTGCACCAACGATTTCGGATAAATTTTAAAATAACGGGTAGTTAACATCACCGGATCATGTGATATTATTAAAAAAGCTCAGATCATGTGATTATATAATAATCTGTCACATTGCATCACATCCCACCATGCATGTTTCATTTTTTACTGGGAATTTAGTTTTTTTTTAGGTGTGAAAACCAATTTGTGGCGCCAACCTCAATTTGTGGCGTTGGTTTACTATTGGGAGTAAAATCATGTGTTATTATAATATCACATGATCCAGTGATGTTAACCACCCGTTATAGTTAGAAATATTCTTTGGAACAAAATAAATCAAGTTCTGAAAATTTTTCGGAACCTGATTTATTTTTGTGATATTTTATACGTTAAAATTTTCCTTTCAATAACGACATACAAAATAAATTAATAAATAAACAAATTATGAATATTAGTCACTAAATTTTTAAATGATCGAGAGTTATTAGTATCGATATTTAAAAATTGATCTGACTTGATGTAGGTTTTAGATTGATATCACGCATGAGTAAAGAGAATTTGTTATTATTGTATTGGTAGCGGTTATGTTTCGCATTAGGCGTATGATGGACCGGTGATAGATTGTTGATCAAAATAACACCTCCAAAGGCATTGAACTCATTGGATTAATCATGAGAAGTCTATTGGTACTATTGGTGCAGCCGTTGATGATGGATTTGGCTGGGCTGTGTTGGAATTATATTAATTATTATAATATACTAACCCCTCTAGTTTTTGTGTAACCCTGTTCTACCAAAATTTCTTATCATTTTTTAATGAAGGAATATTATGTTCAATATGTTTTTTTTTCCTTTTGTTGGGGTGAGATCTTTATGCATCACATTTGTATGTGGGGTCATCCGATATCCTCCTATCCAATAATTTAGTCAAAAGGAATGTCGGCGATCAATAAAATTGCTACTATCAAACAATATGGGTATTATTGTTCTATAAATAAATTTACCCCATCTTAATAATTCCCAAATTAATACGAATGTCATTATTTATGTTTATGCTAGATCATCTCATCAGATTAACAAGTTACATTTGTGTCATTTTTTATTAAAATAGACCATCGGTAGAAATGGGTGATTAAAAAAATTACTTTATAATATAAATAAATATGATTACCTAGCAAACATCATATATACGTATTTCCGAGATATTAGATAATAAGAATTTTCGGAAAAGCCCTTTCAGTAGGAAGCAACAAATGATGTTGAAGTGTTTCATTTATTGAAATAATAAATAAACATGCTCTGAATTGATGGATATCACCGTACAATAGTAAGTGAATCATTTTTCGATAACAAAATTTATTTGACCAAATCATAAATTTTTTTTTTAGAATCCTGTAATTCGTTTTAGTTTTTTGGGAGGTGTCTGTCCTATTGTAGAAATTTATCTTTTTTCGTGAAAAAAATAAATTTCGTGACACATATAAAAAAAACCACTTCTTTACTCCGCGAATCAAAAGTGCTTTTAAAGACGTTTTCTTATCCGGAAAGTTTTTATAGTTATTTAAAAAAATCTCTTACTAAAATATCTAATCTCTACGATAAAAATAATTACTTAAAAAACATGTCATGATTTTAAAAGTAATGATTCATCATTCAATTTGTTTTATAGTAATCTTAAAAGTAAATAAAGATTTGTAATTAATTCATTGGATAGATGATGTTTTTGATTACACAGCACAGCGAAAAATAAGTGAGCGCGCGATTTACAGTAAATAATCAAAAATTGGATCGACATAAAATGCCGAAATCATAAAGGAAATCTCCATATTTTGATTACTTAAATTTTATGTATGTAACTGATAAAACTGTGCAGAATATTTAAATAAATTAAATATAAATATCGAACTTTGTTGAGTATCTTTAATCGAAAAAAAAAATTAATATTTTCTAATAACAGCAACAACAACATTCATCAACAAAACATTTCAATATACGAAAATGCCTTCAAACAGACCTTTAAACATTTTTTCTCTTATTAATAACGATGAAATACTTGTGGCACGATCTCCTTCAAGAGCTATGATTCAAAAGAATCAAAGAAATATAAATAGTAACGAAGACACATTGAATCGAATTACAACCCTTCCAACACAGGTTTCAAATGATCCATATATAAGTGGATTTTTCAATGGTTATTCGTTTATCTAAACGAAATTTTATCAGAAAAAAATTTCCACTTCAAGATAAATCCTTTAATTATTTAATAATACTTTCTTCATATATCATACATACCTTATTCTTTATGATTCATTATCAACACAACACTATGTGTCTATTTCTTCCGATGTTTCGTGTAAATTTTTTAGTGTTAAATTCGCAGAATATATAATTATATTTTGGTTTCTAGGTATTCAAAAGCATGTACACAAATTAGCTTAGGAACTAAAAATTATAAATTTTCCCTTTAATTACGTCCTTCCAAATAGTTTCGTTATCCTCTTTTATGTTAAAATATCGTTCAAATATCACAAATATCGACCTTTGAACATTTGATTTATGTTATAAGTTTAATATTTATTTTAATCTAAGAAATATACATTTATTTTCAACTTTTTTTTTATTATGAAACAATATTTTGAATAAATATTGATGTTAAAATACTAGAAATATACAAAGTCATAAACCAGAATACATATCTTGAGAACGTAGCGTTTACATATGGGTAGTATTCTATTAAAATTGAGGTACGGATCATATGATTTACTATTCTCGTAACCCACTTTTAATAAATCAGCTCCCATATGTTTACTAATCTAATAAATAAAAAAATAAGAACATCAAGTCTTATTTTTATTGACCAAACTCGGATAAATGCATACATACTTTTATTTATTTATTATATATTGATTTTCACTATGACGTTAAATTTGATTCAAAAACACACTAAACACACAGGTGATCGACACTACACCAAAAGTTCCGTGATTTTCCTTCCCCCTATTTAAGCAACACTAAATTGCAACAAATAAAGGATGAATAATCAATCATCGTAATTACCTGTTTTGAAAATAGATTATATATCACGCACTCGAGAAATTATTAATCGCGATTAATTAAATCGATTCTCCTTTTATGAATTCCTAAAGCTCACGGATACTTTATGAATAAAATAATAGCAGATGATTTTACTATGCCAGAGAACGCTTTTAAATCATTTATACTGCAAGTTACAACGCTAAAGTTATTATGATCAATCCAAACCTCATTAATTTCTTAAAATATAATGTGATTATTCAAAAATTCAAAGAGCTGCATCTAGGTCACACGATCTTTGCGATTCTTAATTTTATTTACTTTAAATATTCCCACAGATACTTTTCCTACAGATCACTGAACGCGTGTAATTTTGAAAAAAAAACTTTGCTTAAATGATTTACTTTAATTTCGTATACTTAGAATAAATTGTACGACGCACTATTTATTTAATTTACAAAAGCGATTCAATTAATTCATTAAAAAGTTTAATTGGAAGAACGTTTGCTAAAAAATTTAAAAGTCCAATTTATTGTCCAATTTCAAGTGCTGGAATGTGAAAAAAAGTATTTTAATAGTTTTATCAAGTAGTTTAAAGTCAGGAAAAATAAGTTATTGGTTTTAATAAAGTAGACAATGTTCCTTTTATAAATATTTATATTTTAGAGTTATTTTTCAAATCTTATTATATTTTAAATTGATGCGATTTATAATTATAATGAGTCGTAAAAAATGATTAATTTTATGATCAATACTTGGATAATTTCCCTTTTTATTTTTATTTACTGCGTAGATATAACAAAAATATCTTTACCTTTAACAGGATCTTTTAGAAAAAAACTTATTTTTACAAGAATTTAAAATGATTTAACTCGGGCTGCCTTAAAATATCTAGTTATTGATTAGAGACTTCATAAAAAATTTGTAAAGGAAACTAGAGCTTAAGCCGATATTCCATCGATTAGCTCACTCTTCTTCATATTGAAGACAATATCCGTAGTACTACACTATTAAGTCTAATTACAAAGCATCACGCCAACAATGAATAAAATAGTAAAATAAGCAATTTTTAACCTTTTCTCTTCTTCCTGAGAAAGTAAACTGCACGAATTTTATTGGTTAATGTTCACGTTAATGGAATCAACGCGCGTGACCAAAAAATTTTCCATCAACGAAGATAATTATTCAAATTATGGTTCCATAAAGAAAAGGAAAGTTGTAATAAATGCATAATTATTTAAGTGTGAATAAAACTATTATGAAACTTATATCGTGAACCGAAAAATTGATGATCCTTAAGTCCTTATATACATACATAACATCATAACATATAAACCAATTGTTCTAAAGTCGATATTTGTGTGTGTACGTGACTGAACGATTTTTTAACATAAAAGAGAATAAATAAAGTTAACGAATTATTTATCCAAAACTATAATATTAATTCGAAAAAAAAAACGATAATATAAAGAATAACGAAGAATAACGTGAATTCTGCGAAAATTCAAAATTAAAAGATTTAACATAAATGTCGGCAGAAACTCACATAGTTTTATAACGAATAATAGAAGAAAGTATTAAAAGTATTACTAAATCATTAAAAGTTTTCACTTGAAATATAAGTAAAAAATTTTTTTCCGATAATTTAGTTTTAGGTAAACGAATATCCATTGAAAAATCCATTTATATTGGGATAATTTGTAAATTGTGTAGTAAGGTTTGTGATTTGATTCAATGTGTCTTCATTATTGATGAATCGATCATTTATAATTCGGTATTTTTGCCGATTCCGTCTTCTTCTTTGAATCATACTTCTTGAAGATCGTCGTTGTATTCTGTCGTTATTAATAAGAGCATAAATGTTTAAAGGTCTGTTTGAAGGCATTTTAATATATAGAATTGTTGGATATCAATTTTTTTTTTTTCGATTCAACATACTCAACGCATCGATATTTATATCTTAAAAAATTTACACCAGCGCGGAAATTTTCTCACAAAAAATTTAAATATCCAGATATGGAAATACCTTTTGACCGTTTAAATCGCTTTATGGTAAATACTCACTTATTTTTTCGTTATCAATTTTCATTTTTACAATGATAATATAATTATTATTGTACGTGAAAACACCAAATAATCAAGATGTGTGTGATTATTTTCAATGCTAGACAAAACCTTATTGACGCTTCAAAAATGATTTGTTTCTTTCTGAAGAACCTATTAACAAATTATTCGGCACTACATAGATGGATTTACCCGAAACTTCAAACATCTAATCGCTCGGAATTTCATGGAAATATTGAGAATTTTTAATTAAAATCAAATGTTCCACTAAACATTTTTTACTTTAAAATTTTTAAAAATCATATTTATCTTATAAACATACGTCAATTTACTGTATCAATTTGACACACTTCAAAATTTTTAATGAATGTCATAAATGTAACCTCTAACCACCAATAACTGAACAATACATACAATACATAATATTGTCTAAATGATGTGATGATCATATTTGTTGTTGATAATAGATATAAGCATAAGCTTTTGTACCTTATCATTGTAAAGATAAGATGTGATATCATGTCAGTACGTTCATCTATAAAGATCGGAAAATCCTCATAACAAGTAAAGAAAAAAAATTGAGCACATAATAATCCTTCACAAAAAATGATTGATTCAATTTATTGAAGAAATTATATCCGTCAGATGGTTGGTAAGTACAAAGATTAGTGCAGTTAGTTAGTATAGATAGTACATTTAATAATTAATATATAATATAGTACAAGTACAGAATCAAATTTATATAGCAATAAATTTCAAGAATATTCTTTATCAATTATAAATTACGGCTCATTATGAAAAATAATCTTCCAATGTTTTTTTTCTTTCCGTCATGCGTCTCACAGTATATTAATTTAATGAAACAACTGTCCACTAAATAATGTCTTTTCACTCAACATATCAATCCACTACTCCAACCAAGTCATGTGATCTTGATATTCATTATTATATACCTCGATCAATTCCTTAAAATTAATCTTATTTACATGTAATAAAAATTAAAACGCAATAAATCTCAATTTTGTTAAAAAAATTCTCGGAGTTTGATTTCAACCATATCTATTGTGATTCTTTAAAGAACCTTATTGGGCATTTGGAAAGTTAAAAATTTAACAATATCTTTTTTCTGTATGTGAAATACTTTATTGTTACACAAATTTAAACTAAATTTAAATTGAACAGAATTATGCTCAATGAGTAATGACTTGTATACTCGGAGAAAGCTAAGATTGGATCAACGGACCAAAAAATTTGATGTTCCGAATTAAAAAAAAAGACCTTGTCTAATCGACATGATTGGTCAAAATATTGAAACGGAACAGACCAACTGCTCAATTTATACCATTTATTAATTATTAATTGGTCAAACATTTTTATAAAAATTTGAATGTTATTGTTCTCCATAAAAAATGTTTAAAACAATCTAATTAGTGGGACAGACAAACGTTGCATGGTTAGTTCTTTACACTTCGGGACCTATCAACAGAAAGCAGAAATACATTTTGAAAAAATTTTCTTTATAATTAATTAATTAATAATAATAGCTGCTTGCTGGCTAATAAAATTCGTTTGCAATTTTGATTTCCCAATTGAGCAAATACGCACGGCATATCTGAATTATGACATAATAATAATATAAATAAATATGATATCAGATATATTGACATATAAAATTTTTATTATTGCGCAAATTGCTTGCGCGCATTGCGATACAAAATATTTGGCTAGAATTTTATTCACTGTACATCCACCATTTTTAATAGGCAGTTTACGATATTTATTGTTAGCAATAAAGTTTAAAATATAGCAAATATTTCCATCATGTATAATAAATTGGAACAGCAGGTTACGGAACACGTGTTCAAGATGAAGCTAACGAAATAGAAACCAATTAACTTTCTTTATTGTCATAATATTAAAGTTATAAATTGTTTATTGCTTTATTTCTTAATTTTATACTCGATTAGTACGGACTGAGTTTGTAGTTTTGTGATTGATAGATTTAAACGGAGTACGACATCGGATTAAATATTGCATATCGTAAAGAACCATTCTCATATATGGGAGGTGGTCAGTAGAAAAGGGGGAAATCAAATTTTGGTCAAAATTTATATTATTGAACCACTTGAATTTAATTTTTTTTTATCGTTCCACTAAAAATTTACGCCAACAATATTTTACTAACTCTAAATCAGTAATTTTGAATGCAGCATTCGATGAAAGTTTTTTCACAGAAAAAAAATGTCATCTTTGAAACGAATATGTATAAATTCAAACTTAGTTAAAGTGTATATACGAAAAAATGGCGTGATAAAACAAAAGTTCTAAAATATAGGTATCACTATAAAAAAATTTTTACATACAGTAACACCTCTATAAATGCACGCTCTATAAATGCCCACCCTCTCTATATGCACACTACGGCTTGGTCCCAAGCTTGGGACTTAGAGCTAAATGCACACCCTCTATATTCTACACGTGCAAGTAATTTTAAGTCCTGGATATAATTTGAATAATGCGCTCACATGAATAACACATAAATCCAGCCAATCAGAAATAATGTTTTAGTCATGTGATTAATTTTATCATTTAAATAAAATATACTATTTGATGGGTAAATTCGCAGTAAATCAATGATTTCAAGTATAGTAGTATAACTAAAAAAAGTATATCAGGCAATGTATTTAAATATTAAAAATTTTACACTTTTTAAAAAATGTATTTTTTTTTTTTTAATAAGGATAACGTCCCAGCATTTATTTATTTAATTATAAAATGATTTACAAATCAAAATAAATGGAAATTATGATATGATCCTACAAAATCAACCATGACACTTTATCTCCTGAATGTATCTTTTTGTAACCAATCAAAAATATTTCATTATAATTAAACCAAATCAGTATTAGTTAGGGAAAATTTAGAAGTGGTATGTGGGATAATTGGGATAATTATACTTATAAGGGAATAAAGCATAAACAAACCTATTGAATAAAAAAAGTAATTGTTAAAAATGTCACAAATTAAATAAAATTATAATTAAGTTCCTAAATTAAGAAAAAAGAAATAAGAAACCTATATAAATTCCATTCATTTTCACAGGTCGAACGCTGATAAATCAGGTACCTTTCCGATTAGTCACTATTTTTTAATTAGCAATTAATAGATAGAAATCAGTAAATACTACAATCAGATATGAATCGGTTAATACCATAATCATAATTATTAAGTAGAATTACATAAATCAGTTTCCAACCCAATTTTATATATATTTTAAAAAATTTATAACTATATGTTAAATAGTAACAAATTAGGTTCAATTAACAATTGGTTATCAATTAGTTTAATACCTGATTGATGATTATTATTCAATTAGAATTTACCAATTGGTAACAATTTGCTAACAAGTCTCATTAATAAGATTTGTTAACAATCTGTAATGATCTTTTAACGAAATTTGTTAACTATTCGATTCACTTAACCAAATTTCGTTACGAATCGGTTAATAAATTTTGTTATGATTTGTTTAAACAAAATTTGTATAACAAATCATTCAACAAATTTCGTTAAGATTCATTTAAGCGAATTTCATTATAATGAATAGTTATAACTAATTTTATATGATTCGGTTAACGAAATTCATTTAAATGCATATGAGCGGATTTGACTCAACAGCTTCACCTCAGTAACAAATAATATGCAATCACACCCATCATTGATATATCACATTAAAAGAAAATTTCATTGGTAGTTTGTATTACTAAAATTAGAAATTACATTTTGTTAAAATTTAAAAAATGCAACACGCGCGTTCCAAAATACTTTTATTTTATAATGTCATTTACATGTTTTCTTTATTCTACTAATACTTCCAAAACTTTTTCATCTAAAAACTCACTTTCTATTCATGAAAGATCTGTTCACCCAAATAATAAAATAATACCTCATTCACGTTGCTTAACTTCTCCATCTTCATATGATATTCGCCACTTTAAACATTCTTTCGTAATACAATTAAAGGTACGCTTACAATTTCACAGAAGTGAACTTTGAGTAAAAACTTTAAAGATAAAGCCCTTTTCTGAAGGACTTTTTATTATTTTATTCTATAATTTACCAATTTTCAATATTCTCCTGTAAAAGAATGTATACTTGTAAGTTCGAAGGTGGTCAAGGATATGAACAATTAGGAAATTTTTTAGATAATAAAAACTGGGGTAGCAAAATGCGAAGGACAGGAACATGTGCATATGTTTTAATGCAAAATGCGCAACAAACCTATAATGTTACTTTTTGTTGGAAAGAACATGTATATAAAGATTCTGATATAGAATTACGTTGTAGTTCTATGCGCTTTGAATTTAATATTGATATAAGAGATTTTGTAGAAGGTAATTGAAATATTTTTGTATAATAATTAGAAATATAAATAAGAGGAGATATTTTCAAGCAAAGAAAATTAGTGATAAAATTTTAGAAAACAAGAAATTGTATATAAATTTAATTGAAATAGTATGAATAAAACAAGGTTTTTTTTGCTGTAGAAATAAAAATAAAATAAAGATTGAATTCATAAAAAAATATACATAAATTATTTTTGATTTTAATAAAAATTTTAAAAGGAGTATATATTTATTCATCATCACTTCACATTACTCAACTTACAAAATTTAGTAATCAAATTAATAAAAAAAAATAACAAGCACCATTAGAATCTTTTACTGACATACTATATATATTATAAAAAATACATAATGAAAGAGTTAAACTTTGCCAATTAAATTTTTATCATAATTTTAATCTTCTTAATATAGCATCTTTTGATAATTCTAATCAGAATTTCAAATTTTTATTTTAGATTTAAATTTCTATTGCTTTTCGTGTATATTTAATTGGAATATTATGTATCTGATAAAATAATTGCCAGTTTTCATAACAGAGAATATCATAAATTACAGGTTTTTTTGATTTCCCTCCGCCCATTGTTGTTCCTCCAAAAAATAATCGTACCTAAAATAATAATTGGTAATTAATAAGTTAATATAGAATGGTTAAATAAATGTTTTTAAAATTGCTTAAAAATTTACCTGTTGATGATTTTTCTTTTCTATACTTGATGTTGAAAAGTGCCGCAATACCATTCCTTTTTGTTTTAGATATCGCATAAATTGAGACATATGTTGAGCAAGCACATGCATGTATGGAGTAACATCTGTACGCAGATACATACCTTCTTGTTGAATAGCACTATTCAAATTACCAATCATAGGATGACAAAAATCATGAATACATTGCTTTGCATCAATTTCGAATTGGTCGATTTCTTCATTTATTATAAATTTTTGACGCATTATTTTATAAAGACAATAAAATTCACGCCAAAGATGCTCAATATTTTGTCCTCTTATAGCTTGTTATCCTTCAAAAAGATGTTTAACATGAAAATCGTTTAATATCTTTTTCTTATCAAGACCCATAAGTGATGTCCATTCCCATTTTCCATTTTTTGTAGTAAGAGGGTAAAATTCAAAATGAATATGCAATCTTTTCATTTCTGCAAGTATTAATGTTTGTGTATTATTTGCAAAATCTTTTTGTTTGGTAAGCTCATAAAATAAACATTAAAAAAGTACATCTGAAATTCGCAACATAAGATGTAATTCATCTATAATCTAATTATTTTGATCTATTTCTTGAAAAAGCATTGTATTTTTATATCCTATAATAAATTTAATTATTAATTTACTATATTAAATAAAATTTAATTCATAATTAAATATATACCACGCATATTTTTTGAGTTTAACCATACTTTATTCATATTATATCTTTCATCTTTATGACAATTACAATATAGGCAAAAGTAATTAGATGTTGCAGCATTAATTCCCATAACTAATGCTACAAATTTCCAATCACCCGAAAAAAATAATTCAACTGGCCAAATTGTATTATTTGAATCTTTATATCCATTAGTTTTTAATTTTTCAAGTTCGTGTGAAAATTTATTGATATGATAGATAAAAAATCATAAGATTCTTTCCCTATATATAAACAAATACTTTGTACAACAAATATTAATAAATTATATACTGTAACACTTATACAGTAGTATATAATAAAATTAAAAATTAATAGTATATGATACCTATATTGATGAGCGGGATTCAAAACAGCTTCTTCTTCATTAAGAATACACATAGTAAGCATCACATGCTTTTGCTTTCTTCCTACATTTTTTCCGTCTCCACTTAATTTTATATTAATCTTATCACCAACTTTTAAAACAGGAGGTGTTGAAGTTGTTAAAATAGAAACTATAATATCTAATATAGATGTAATAGACCGATATGCACCACTACCTACATCACCATCATTAAGTTCTATTTCACTACTCATATTTTGTTGATTCTCATCATTATCATCAAAATTAACATTATAAATGTTAAATAATTTGATTGGAATAAGAGCATTCATTATATTTGTAATTTCATTTCAGCGTTTTTTCAATTATATATTCTCTTATTAAATTTGGAACTGCTTTGGCTAGTCTGCGATAATTATCACGTGAAATTAATGTTTTATCACAGGCACGGATGATTGAATCTAAATGTTGTGTAAAATTAGTTATATTATTAGAATAAAAATGTAATTCTACAATTTTCCCATTAATTTTAAGAACTATAGCTTCAATTGTTACTATAATTTCTTCAGATGGTGTGATAAATTTATTATTTTTGAGAATTGTTAAAGTTTGTGCTACAATTTCCTTTCCAACTATAGTGATATGTTTATTTTTTTGTGATTGTGATGTAAGTTCAGTAAAACATCGTTTGCGATTAGCAGATATTATAGATTATTGTGCAATATTTTCGCGCATTTATTGTAAAAAATTTATATCTAAACCAAAAAGTATTGTACCAACAACTCGTGAATTGGGCTTATTACATATTTCCTATAATAAAGATTATATTTAATTGCAATTTTACGCGAAAATTGATACTGTGTTTTACATAAAACTGTTAGTCCACTTAATGTTGTTTCTACTTGATAATTATTCGGAACTTTATAATTTATTCCCTTTTCTTTTCTAGTAAATTACTTTTGTAGGATATTGTCCAAGAGATATAATTTTATATTACAAATTTTTTTAAAGTTTTTTTTTTTTAGTTTTTAGAGTTGGTTTTTTTATTTTATTTTATAATATCGTAGTTTTAATTAATCGTTAATGCTAATAAAATTCAATTACAGATCATTTCTTTTTATGGGAATTTTGATCACCATTTTTAGCCAATCATAGGGAAGTCTTCCTATGAGGGCGTGTTGCAATTATTTTGACGCGTTTGTCACGGGATAATCACATGTGTAATAATACAATTTTTTAAAAGTCACATCAGACGTGTGTGTGACAATCGATTTCTATTACATGTAAAATTTATGCACTGCACTTAGAATCACAAACTCTTTCTCGACGCAATTATTCTTTAAATGTCAGGGCCTAAAACTACACAGAATACGATTTTCATTCCGCCAAATCTTTATTATGAAGGTGAGTTGTCCCTTTTTATGTCGACCATATCACGCAAAATATCCTAGACTGCTTTGTAACTTCCGATTTGCAGATTACTGGCTAAATACCAACTTTCAGGATTGGTCTATTGAGTCGTTCGATATATTTTGGATCCAACAAAATCCGAATCTCCATCAAAAACTAGATCTAGCCCATACTTCGTTAGCTACCGAGTTGAACATTCTCACTCAAGCTTCTGATCAAAGGGTGGCAGAAAAAGCATTGTCGTTACATAAATTATTAAAGGTTAGTTTATTGCGAAGGAAGGAGCGTCAGGCAAGACTGTTTGTCAGCTTTTAACTACGCCCCTCGGTGCTTTCGAGGAATGGTTGGGTGCTTTCTAACCTGATGGGGAAGAGAAGCGCGATGGCTTCACTCACTATGTGATTCTTTCGCGTGTACATCCTGCTTGCAGACATGCCTGTGGCTTACCGCTTTTATTGTCTTTTTTGCAGTGTAAGAAATTGTCAGAAATCAATGATATTATCTGGGACCGGAGCCAAGAAATTGCGAATTCAAAAGTTCGTTTAACGCTAAGTGAACTGCTAGCCAAGGTGATTCGAAGTTGAAGTAATATTATTATAAATGTTACAATTATTTGCTTACTATTTTGTTTTCCTAAATTTTCAGACGAAAATTAAGACAAATATTATCGATGAAATCGGAGGTTCAGGAAGCAAAAGGTATTTCTTTTAAGGCCACGCGAGTTTTTTTCTGAAAGCCATATCTAACTTTAATTCCGTTCATATAAAGTTCTCCTGATGCAATATCAACGGTGCAACCTCAAGATGAAAATAATCGCAACAAGCACGCTATAAGAGGAGACGGCCAGTCAGATGATCTGTTCAAAAAAATAGACGAAGATGACGAGGAATTTCTTGAAAATGTTGGACTTCTATTTAATGAGTCAAATGAGGAGTCAATTATCGAAAAAGTTGATGAGAATTCGCTATTGGAC
>CAMKVN010000796.1:0-23772 GCA_946474995.1 Funneliformis geosporum
TTTTTAAAATAACATTAGAATGTATGAAATAGAAAGAAAATTAAAGACTAAAAACTTTTATTAAAATAAAAATAAAATTTTATTTTATTATAAAAAAAATAATTTTTTGAATTTTACATAAAACTATCTAAAAAACCACCTTTGTAACCTAAGAAATTCTTTTTTCTCTTGTAAATTTACATATATTTTTATTATCAAAACTATGTATTTATTCATACTTTTAAAAGGATCTTAAAAAATACCTTAATTTCAAGACAAAACTTGTGTATATGTTGGGAAAAAAAAATTATTAAAGCATGAAAATATTGATTAAATCTGATAATACATTTGATATTCTATTAAATTACTTAATTTAGTTGCTTTGTTGTATAAAGAAACAAGCGAACTAACTTAAAATGAAGTAGTGTGATATAGTTACACAAATATCAATTTTATATGAAAATAATTTTCATCCATAATGCGCTGCAATTGATATATAAAAAATAAACAAAAAAAAATATTATTTATTTTTTTTGTTTTTTAACAAAATTTTTTACATAAATATTAATTAAAAATATTGGTCATTTATTAAAATATATATTTTATTGTAAGTAATCATAATTTTAGATTTTATAAATTGACTAATTAAAGTTTGTTTGATTATATGATAAAAAAAAATAATCAAAAAAATTCTTTTCATTTCTTGATAAAAGTTATTCAATTAGTATAAAAGCCTTTTATTTTAATATTAATATTAACAAATACTTACTGTATTTTTTTTCTTTTCTACTAACTGCTTCTGCTCCTTTATTAAATGTTTCACTTTTTTTTTTTACTCTTTTTTTTCTACTATTCTCTTTTTTGCTTCTTTACTAACTATCTCTCTTTTGATTTCTCTACTAATTGTTTCTTTTTTGATTTCTCTATTTTACTAACTGTTTTTCTTATACTATCTCTAATTTATTAATTTTTTCTTTTTTTACTTTTATATTTTATTAATTGTCTTCCTTTTACTTTTCTATTTTACTATTTTTTTTTTTTACTTTCATGTAAATTTTTTAAAGCATCAAATATTTAACATTTATTTTCTTATTTCCCAAACTTTTTTTAGAATATTTTTATTGTTTAACCAAATTTTTAACTTTATTACTATAATGGTATATGCTAGGTTTTTTATAGTATTTTCTTTTATATTTTAACTTATATTATTTGTAACTCATTTTTAATTGTTTTAAATAAAGCATAATTTATATATAAATAGATTTAAATATATTAAACTTAATAAATTTATAAAATATTATACAATTGAGCTTTAAATCATTTTATTGAAAGATATAAAATATTATAAATAAATTTACAGTATAAATTTTTGTAAACTTTCAAAAATTTTTATTATCATAAGTTTATATAATATTATACTATAATATTACGAAGTATTATATTATAAACTTTTGAAATTTTAGTATTTTCATAAGTTTTACATAATATTATACTATAATATTATGAAGTATTATACTATAAACTTTCACAAAATTACATATCCATTAAAGATGCCTCTCTAAACTATTTTTAAAAAATTTGAGTTTTAAGATATTTGAAATAAAACTATTTATTTATAATAAATATCTTTACCTAAATTTCCAATAGGTTTTCTTAAACTCAATTAAGTTTCATCAAGTTTTAGATTAAAAAGAAGTCATTTTAAAGGTTTCAAAATAGTTTCTCAATTTTTAAGTTACAAGTTAAAATAGGTTTTGAATAGCATTATTAATACCTATAATATTTATGTAATATTATGTCATAAAGTTACAGAATATTATGAAAATACAAATTATATAATTTTATAACAGCTTCGTAAGTTTATACAATATTACATCCTATTAAATTTATTAATATATTTTTAGCAATTATTCTGAAATCAATATTTTCAAATTTAGCAAAGACTTGTTTGATAGTAACAAGCTTCATTAGTAAGAGAATATTAGTAATATGAATAATACGTTTATTAAATTGCATATCATTTTTATATTAATTGTATTTAAGAAATTTTTTAATCTTAAGTTCTGGAATTATCATGTGAAGAGCTACATCTAACTTTGTAAAATAAATAATAGCAAAACATATTAAATTTACGTGACAAATAGAAATACCTTTTAAGTTATTATAAAAATATTATTAATAACATGATAGTATAATCTTTGAGATTTTTATCTATAGTATCATCTTTAAGGTGTTCATCAGCGTCTAAAATTTTAGAGTGACCTTTTTAGTAATTACTGCATTTTTAGTTTGTATATTGTTTATATTTAGCTGTTTGATGGGTTGAGAAATTTTATTTGGTATAGCAATAGATAAGATATCAAAAGTTTTGAACTCTTCTGTATTTTTTGATGGTGAACTATAAGTTTGGTTAAATATTTCTTTGTCTAAAGAAGTTGGTTATTTTGTTGAAGTTGAAAATGAAGTAGGGACTGAAGTAGACCAACAGTTTTCAGAGCAAAAAAAACTAGATACAGGGTAGACTTTTTTTGTTATCTTTGAGACTTTTGACTCAATATAACACTCTCTAGTAATAAAGAATAAAAGGGTAGAAAAATAAAAACCTTCTTTATACTGGGTTTTTTAATTAAAAATGAAGTTTTAAAAAATTTTTTTTCTTTAAAAGTGTGGTCTAACGAGGTAGAGGTTGGTCAGTCAGTCTTTCGGTCCTGAACGGTCCTGAATGGTCTTTGGAAAAGTTATAAGGAATGCATCCTTAAAATTTTGAGATATAGCAAGTATGGCTAAAGATCAATAAATGTCAAAATTTGGCTTTTATACTTCTTTTTTTAAGATCAGCAGAGGTGAAATTTGTAAAAGATCGAAAAAATCAAAAAATACTGATTTTGGTAAAATAAAAACCTACCTAGCTCTAAATTAGGTGATTATATTGAAAGACCAAACTTTATCACTTTGCGGACTTTAATCAATTCTATTATACTACAAAAATTTGGGAGTACTTTGCCGAAAATTCCCTAAAGACTGATCAAGACCAATCAAAGACCGCTGACTATTTCTAGGTAAAGAAGAGTTTTTTTTTTTAGCATTTAAAATTCAAACTTTAATTTTAATCAAGTAATTAATGTTTTTTATTTTAATTTAATATTTCTATTTATATAAATTAAATTAAAATTGTTCATTGTAATTATATTTAAAATTACATGTCTATTAAAAAGTTGGTACAAATTCACAATCATGTGTTAACATTATTTATATATTGTGCCTTTGCAATAGAAAGGGGGAAAACTGCCGGGAAAAATTAATTTTATTTTTATATGCCAAAAGCATAGTGGGCTTAAATGTGATTAGTTGATCTTCAAAATGATCGTCACATAATAATTTACTATAAAAAAGTTGATCACCTAACCTTAAATGGATTGGCAGTTATAAAAACGAATTGGCAAAGGTTGTGACCAAAAAAATTCAAAACTATACCTTTTGTTTTATAGACTGTCAAAGTAATTCAGTTAATAGTGAGTTAATTCAGAAACTAGCTAATAAGAGTTTATTTTATTTCAGCATTTTTTATTAAAAAAAGAATATAAAGCAAAATGTCTATGCAAGAAGTCCACCACGAAGATCCAGCTCCCTTTGACAAGAAAAGGGAAAAAGAAAGACTCAACATTATGATTTGGAAGGCCAGAAGGGCATCATTTGTGATTATGAAAAGCACAGCGCATCTATTGTATCTGAGAAAGTGATAATACAAAATTTAAGTCAACATCTGGACTTGATTGGCAAAGCTTTGTACTGAAAACTTTATAATAAATTAATAGTAAACGCTAAAAAATCTAAAGTTAACAATGAATGTTTACATCCAAAACACGAATTCTACATTTCTACAGCTTGATACGGTATGGAAATGAAGAATATCAAGAAGGCTCCAGAACGATTAACTAAATACTTTGAGCTACCATAAGAGGCAATGATGTGTCACCATTGCTTATATAAAACTGACACTGATTCAGAATATACTAATTTGCCCAATTATCCACCAGCACTAGAAAGAATTCCGAAAGAGAATATAAGAAAATTTCAAGATAGGTAATATGTATTATGAAGTGATGTTATTTACTCTGAGTCCGAATTTTAGGAATTGGAAGTTTCATATAACGATGTATGTGTAGAGCTTGATTAAGCAAAGCTAGGTAAGTAAATAATTTCTTGTTTATAATTGCATTTCAGTTTCAGACCGTTTACTTATATAATCAAATATTTTAGAATTAATCACTCTCAACAAAAAATTAAACTAATGGCAGGGATGTTGTATACAAGGCAGTGTGTGTATAATGAAAGACCCATTCTTGATCCAGAAGATTTCAGAAAAATACTTGAGGAAGCTGAACCATTGTTGAAAGGTTTTTTGGTCAACTAGTAGCTGGAATTAACTCGCAAGCTAAAAGTCAAATGACTAATGAGAAGAATAAAAAAAGACTGGTTTCATTTTGTTATTTCTTAGCGAGACTTAATAATAAATTTATTAATGGGGTTAAAGCAAAGGTTGGGCTTTTGCTAGATGCATCTGAAGTATCCTCATCAGCAATAGAAACCTTAGCTGGTGCAGATTTGACGGTAAGGCGTGAAACTATTGCAAGACAGAAAGTCTGACATGCAGAAGCACATACAATGACAGTGATGAGGTTTTTATTAGAGAATGTAAGTATATGAATATTTTTATAAGTCTTATTGTTCATAAATAATTAACTAATATATGTAAACCTTTTCACAGATCAGGAGCTTGGTTGTTCTTGATGTGAATGATTTTCATAACATTCACAAGTACTGTCGTAGTGACACAACAACTATACATGAAGTTTTTCATTTTATTATAATTCTTTTAAAAGCTTTGCCAGAAACAGCATCTATCCTATTTTATAATCCTAATCAAGAAAAAAGTATTTATAATGAAAGGGGTATTGATGCAACTATCATTATACAAAATGCTCATGAAACCTTCTTTCCTTATTTATGGCTTAGTTATGCAGGACGAAAGCAAACATTTGTTGATTTAGTATTCATGACAGAAACCCATGATAAACGAGTCAAACGTCTCTTAATTCCTAGCTATGATGATAGGATTGAACAACGTCAGATCGATCGAAGCATAGAAAATATGAAACTTGTTGATTTAAAAGAAGAATCCCTTCATTCGACTGAAGATTACGTGAACACTCTTAAATATTTGATGAATATATCTGAAATAGAAACTTATATGGAGATATGAGTATTAGTGATACTTATGAACTATCCTGGACAACTTCACGTATGGCGTGCCATCACCTATCGCATCAAATCCGGAGATTCTTCTGGATTACCAGAGCAAATTCTGCATATCGTTCCAATGATTGGACCTTTGCATATATCTTTAAATAGTTGTAAGACGGTATTTCTTCTAAATTATCGGTTTTTTGACTTGCTTTTTCATGAGATGTTGGACGTAATAAGGTGTTAGCGAAAAAGCCAAAACCTTATAAGATCAATTTGATGTTAGAACTAATGTCCCAAGGTTGGTCTCGAGTACATTCTATAATTATGTGGAAATTTGAACATTCTAAAGATCCAGAAGCCAGATATCTTATTAATTTGCTGGACAACATCATCCCGTTGGTTCTAGATTTTTATCCCATTATATTTCATAGTGTAAATTGGCAAGTATACATAGAAGCGATGTTTCACATTTAGACTGTTTTTATCAATATCAACGCAGACACTATAACAAATTGCCATTGACGTTTTTGAGTGATGTTTTTTATTGGACTAGTATTAATCATCCCATTTCACAATCTCTTACAGATTCTCTTCATGTTTTTAACGATTATTTTGTGAAGAACTTTCATAGCTCACTTCGATGGCAAATATGAAAATCAAACACAGTGGAGCAGATTATTTGAGAAGCACACATAGTAAATCAGATGCGCAGCAGCAATGCTTTCACAGATATGTTTGCTGAGAATCATAATATTAGATATATAACAAAACACCTGAAATACCTTGAAAAGCGTATTGCACTTTTCCTTTTAAACATTTTCACAGATGTTTATTGGAATCTTGGTAGGTCAAAAGTTATTTCGTCTGACGTACGTTTAAAACCCAAGATATATGAACTTCTGACACTTAAAGCTCAAGGTAACGTAAAATATTGCCAATGGCTTAGAATATGACACATCTTCCACGAAAAGATAGATACTGTGACTTAGAGGGCTGTATAGATTCTTGCGAGGTAGGTTACATTCTGATTTGTGAATATGCTTATCATTTCAAATGTTTTTTATTCAAATCAGGGAGCTAATGCCGATATTGTATTGATTATCTCATAAGCGGAATCGAAGCAAATTGTAAGGCTTTTCAGAAAACTCTGAATTTATTAGGCGTGAAGGCAAAAGATGAGGGTATAGATGAAATGGATGTTACTGAACCTAGTGATGATACTAACATTAGTGATGAAGACTTTTTCTTAGATATAAATATAAATCAAGATAATATAGATCTACTTTTTGAAAGGGCCATAAATGCTTTAAAAAGTATGTAATTTGAAGGAGATTTTGTAGATTGCAAAAGTATCAATATAAAGAATTGTAATTTTAATGATTTAATTAAACATAATAAACATAATTTGATATTTTGCAAATAAAAATAAAATTGATTTATAGAATATTTTTTTTATTAAATATCTTTTTATTGGGATTAAATAATCATTTATCATATTCGACTGTTCTTTGATTAACTATTTTTTACTATTTTTTGATTTAATCACGTGATATTATCAACCAATAGAATTTCAGCAATAATAAAAGTGATCTGCAAAATTAGCCAATCACAATGAAAGCCCGCTATGCTTATGCCAAATATGATTTTTAGGCTCAAATTTAACATTAACTCATTTTTGAATTTTCCCCTTTCTATTGCAAAGGTCCCATATATATATTTGAACTTTTTTTTTTTCCGGAATTCCGAGATTGTAATGATATATATATATATATATATTTTTAAATATGATCATATTTCGTTTTTAACCATTTTATTACTTTTAATATTATACCTGTATAAATTCGACAAAATTTACTATGAAAAATTATAATAAAAAATAATAAAATTCCGGCGGCAGGACGCCTATTATCAGGGTTTAGAAATAAATTAATTTTTTTTACGCGATCTTAAAACTTTTCCGCCACGAATTCGAATTATAATTATAATTACAAATTCAAAATTCCTTCATCGGTATTCCATTTATAAAGTTGCTCTTCAAAATCTTTAGGGTTCCAATCTTCATCATGTAGCAAGGTAGGGGAATCTTTCCAAACATAAGTCATTGCTTCTATAAGATCGTTTTCAACATATACTTGTACTTTCTTTTTCTCATATTGCTGAAGAAACCGAATTAAATTAATGTATTATATTTATTTATTTTTTAAAAAAAAAATCAACCTATGTACACTTACAGAACCCTCAAAGTTATCTAACCTAGCTATATCTTGCGATGATAAACCTTCAAGTAAAATACCATTTATCTCATCTTTTAAATCATCTCCCTTTAAAATAGCGGGATAAACTGCTCCAATAACTTTATGTCGTTTATAACCCTTAATGATATGATTGAAAGAGAGGAATTAATTAATTACGAAAAAAAAACTAACTAAATTTTGATAATAAACTTACCTTTAATACCGCGGAAACTCTTTTTTTGATATTAATAGGTTTTTCTGTGTTGCTTCTTCCATTCTCTAAAACACGTTTTAATATTTGTGGGAATATAAGTGTACCATAAAAGAAACATGTAAATTCATCGCTCATATTCACCAAAATTTCTTTAAATTTTATGTTTTCAATTAAAAATTATAATTCTACGATTTTTAGAAAATCAGTTAGAAGGCATTTCAAAAAAATTCATAATTTAAATAATTTTTAAAAATTTTTATTCGCACAAAATTTAAATTTATACACCACGTGGTAATTCGGGTTAGACAAGATTTTTTATTATATATTAACTTTCCTTTATAACTTTTCTCGTTAGTTAGGCTCTATCCATAATTTAGATAAATTCAATGGTCCGTTCCAATTGATTTGCTCGTGTTGCAATTCCTACTTGCAGTAATGAGTAGTTGAAATATCTGACTACCATAATGAGCCTTGTTTTAAGATAAATGAACTATTTTTTTTTTTGTATGACAAAAAAAAAGATGATCTTTGCTAATTTCAAAAGTCACGGGAAGACGAGATTTAATTAAAAATACGATCGACGTTACTACGCCTCGTCCGTATTTTTAAATTTCTCTCCTCTTTATAATGTTGAAATTAATTTCAACACAAGAATGTCTCAATAATCTTCGAAATTATAAACCAAAAAATGATTATTTACACGTACAATATGAAAAAAGAGCCGCAGTATTGTTATCATTAATCATTAAGGAAGAATTGGAAATTTTATTTACATTACGTTCACCTAATTTATCAAGTCATGCGGGAGAAATCTCATTACCTGGAGGTAAATATTTGAAGTTTTGGTGTTCTCGGAATTTAAGGCTTTTTTGTTTAATTTTTCTATTGTAGGCAAAGTTGATGATATTGACGAAAATTTAATTGCCACTGCAGTAAGCTTTACATGTAATCAATTTATTTTAATGTAATCGATTTAAAATCATTTAAATAGTTTAGAGAAGCCGAAGAGGAGGTAGGATTAAAGTCATGTGACGCAGAATATTTAACACATTTTGAGCCATTTATGTAAGTAATAAATAAATTTTGTTTTTTTTAAAAAAAAAATGTATCATTTTAATTTTTAATCGATTTTTAAATAGCTCAAGGCATTTATTATTAGTCACACCGGTAGTGGCATTGATAACAAATCCATCATTTAGACCTATACCAAATCCATCAGAAGTATCTGAATGTTTTACAATTCCATTAAGAGTATTCATATCTAAGGAATATCATGTGTCATATGATATCCCATGGAAAAATCACGTATTTAAACAACATCATTTTAATTGGAATAACTGGACTGTCATTGGTTTAAGTGCTGTTATTTGTGTTGAAATAGCTAAGATTGCTTTTAATATACAAAATGTTGGTTGGGAAGAAATGGCCAAAGGTCAACTTTCAAGGCAAGAACATGTTGAAATATTATTGGAAAATATTGGAAGCATTGAAAAACGATCGAAAAATAGCAAATTATAAATCACCAAACTAGAAGGAGCTAAAATTTTGTTTTTGTAATATTAATCTTTAAAATGTTTTATTATTATATTATAGGTTTGATACAAAATATATAAGTTAAATGCAAATTACTTTTTGTGTTTTTTGTTTTTTTCTATGCGTTTTTTTCATCATCACAACCACACTTATATTTTTCAGCAACCGTTCCACAATCAAAAATTTCTTTTTGTAATCTTTGATTAACGATATTATGAACAGCACAGGCCCATTGTGATGCTGCAACTCTTGAAGAAACTTGTGGCGGATATCTCGCAAGGATGGCTTGAAATTCTGTTGCGCTATAATGATAATAACTGATTAGACTGATGTTTGATTAAAAGAATATACGCATTCATGCGTTAATTACCATTCGCCGCAAGGATATAATCTACTAAATAAATATATGAAACTTCTAAGAGCTTCTTTTTCATCTGTTGTTGGATGTTCCGGAAATCGCCCCATCATAGTATGAAGTAACTAATGAATGATGAAAAAAATTAATTCGGATCCGAAAAATATAAATTATCAACATAATATTTATTTATTTATTACATTCCAGCTGCTACGTCCAAGCTCGGCTCTTTTGAAAAAATAAATACATCAGTAAATAATTGCATGAGTTGGAAATAAAAAAAATATTTTCGCGTTAATTAAAATAAATATATACTTGATAGTTGCATTCCCTAATTGGGGCATTACGACTGGCCCTGTTATAACATCTTTATTAATCTCGGGCAATGGTGTGATTTGTTCACGAGTATGAATAGAGGCTTTTAAATAGAAAAATGACGGCAATATAACTACAAAAAGTAAGAGGAAAAATAATGAAAGCGGACGCATGTTATGTGCCTTCTTTTTTTTTTTTTTTTGAAATAATAAATAATTAGCCACAGTAAAGTGGAGTAATTTGAAATTAAATAACTAGATCTTTTTTTATTTCATTCACGAAAATTTCGATTTATTGCAATATGTTACCCATTATAGTAATTGTTCCATTCAAAGGAATGATATTCTATAAACATCCCATCATTTGACAAATAAAAAATAAAAATAAAAGGCATCATCTGAGGTGTGGTGTGGATTTTTTTTTTATTACCAATCTTTTCTATTGGGGCAGATCTCTCTGGTTTCGTGAAGACGACATTATTCGTCAAAGTCCAAATTTACCTTTTACGTTTATTCTTTTCCCACTTTTTTTATACAAAAAAATGGCCAATAAAAATAAACAGCAACATAAACAATCTTCTCCATCACGTAAAGTTCAAGAAACGAAAGAGAATGTTTTCTTGTTTATTCCAAATATTATAGGTACATATGATGTGGGATTTACTTTCTTTATTATATATATATCAAGCTCTCTTCATTTGCATTTATAATGAACCGTTATTTAGAAAATTTTTTATTATTTTTTTATGTATTATATATCTTTACCAACATACTCTTAATATTTTATTTTACATTAATAATTTCTTAATCAGGCTTAAAAATTTAATATTTATGTGATAAATTAGGCTTTACTCGGGTCATTCTTGCCATATTATCACTGTATTATATGCCAAACCAGCCATGGACGTGTATGGGCCTTTATATAATTTCATGTTTGTTGGATGCCGTAGATGGCAATGCTGCTAGATATTTTAAACAATGTAAGTGTTTCATCATAATTTTTTTTTTTTTTTTTAATCGCTTAAAATGTTGATATTTTTATATAGGTAGTAAGTTCGGTGCGGTTTTAGATATGGTAACTGATAGATCAACAACTTCCTGCCTATTGTGTTTCCTTGCTACTAAATATCCCTCGTGGACAATTTTATTTCAATTATTGATTTCTTTGGACCTTAGTAGTCATTATATGCACATATACAGGTTAATACTTTAATAAATTAATCACGTGGTTATTTTCTATAAAAAAACCATCTCATCTAAACCATTTTGTATTTAGTTCATTGACATCCGGTTCTTCGAGCCATAAACATGTTTCTAAGTCTTCAAATTTTATTTTGCACTCTTACTATTCTGATAATGTAAGTCCTTTATGTGTGTGTGACAATACCCTTTTCTTCTTTTTTATTGTTTTTTGATCGAATGACGGTACTAACGATATTTTACAGAGAGTCCTTTTTATCTTTTGTGCGTTAAATGAATTGTTCTTTGTTGCTTTATATCTCTTATCATTTGATCATGAAGGTTTAGGTACAAATTATTTCAATTCCTTTTTTTCCTTCTCTATTTGGGTCGCTAATTAATATCATCTTCCATAATATTATAGCTCCATGGTTAAATATCACAATTAAATCGATTGCTTTCCTATCTTTTCCCATTTGTGCAGGAAAACAAATAATTAACGTGATTCAATTAACTCGTGCTAGTCAAACCTTAGCTAATATTGATCTCGCTGAACGAAGAAAAATTTGAAGACAATTGAATCGAGTTAAATTTCTACCCTCATTCTTTTAATATAATCATTTAGCATCTTCGCTTTAAAATGATTTCTGAAAGGTTTTTAATTGATTCATGTTTTAATTACGTAACGCTAAACCTTAAAATCGGCAGCATTCTTCTTTTCCTTTTATATAGGATTTCTTTCTTATACCTAATTTATCACTTGTATAATTATTGTATTTCTTTTCGGTGAAACCAATATCAAATTAATAAACGAAATTGTACAATATAAATGGGTTCATATAGAAATGTTTCAAGTCAGACCTTTATATTAAAAAAAATAGCCGTTGAATCTATCTTCTTGAGCAAATTGAATGAGTGCATAGTCATGGAAGAAAAAAGAATTGAAAAAAAAAAAATTAACAAACCCTATGATGAGATTCTAAATTTTACATCGACTCATTAAACTTACCTTCAGTTTGCAACACTGAATTAATTCTAATATGAAAGAAACTTCAAAAAAAAAAACAAAAAAAAAAAACAAAAACGACAGCTTGAAATTTTGAAACAAGTTTAGAACTATGTTATTATTTAAATGTCCATAAAGGCTAATATTTTGTAGTAATTCAAAGAAATTTAGGATGTTCTAATTAATGAAATTTTTATTTCAAATTGATATATATTAGATTTATTGCGAACGTCCACGATTGCCACGAGGCCCACCACGGAATGCCCTAGCTCTACCTCCACGGGCTAAAATTATTTTTTTTTGTCAATAATTAATTATCAATCAATATAACATGCTACAAAAAATTTACAGAATTCATTCATACCTTGAGCTCTAGCAACGGTAGCTTTACCTCTACCCATTCCTATGCCTCTACCTTTCATAGCATTTGGACCAATCTTCTTAAACATTGGAGCATTCTTTAACATATCTGGTACGATAAAGAATCTTACGTGTGAACCTCTAATGTAGACTTGATCTAATTGAGATACACGTCCATCTCTTGCTGTAACGGTAATTTCACGAAGTTGCACGTTCATATTATCCTCAGCTAAGAATATTTTTTTTTTTTTTATATATATACGTTATCTTTGAGTTGGATCTATTTCTAACCTGCAAAAAAACAAAAAGAATTGTTATTTTTGTTTTACCTTCAGATAACTTTCCTCTGTAAACTGTCCCATTGTTTAATTCTAAGGTTACAACATGTCCCTGAGCTTCGTGAAGTAATTTGATAGGCACTCCAATCGACATTTTGTAGGTTGACTAATAAAATGTTTGAGAGATTTTTTTTTTTTTATCCCGTCTATTACTTTAACTAATTTTGTACATATAGCTTGTGTAACACTCTAACTTATAAATAATCTAAATAATCTTCAAATTCGGGCATTTTGAATAGATTAATTAATCAAAAAAACCAACAATGAATTGAATATAACCGGTATGAACCAGTATTTCATTTAATATAATGGACAGATCATGTTACGCTTTAAACAAAGGTGACATACTAAATTTCCAAAAACAATTATGTGTTCACTATTAAAAATTACATACAACGTCCTACATAACCTTCTTTTTCATTAATACTGACTTGTCCATTCTTTTAATTTTAATAACTTAACGTTTCCCTTGTACAAAAAAAAAAAACAAACCTGCGAGTTCCTCTCACTCTCCTCAAATTTTTTCCATAATTCTGTACTCGGGAACCCGTAGGTTTTTTTTTTTTTTTTATTCTCTCTCCCCCTCGGAATATATAAATTATTATTATTGTACCGCAATTTAAGACTGCATAATAAATAAATTCACCGTGCCTTTAAAAAAAAGTGCCTCAATTTTGGGGCGGGTTCCCTTACTTCGAATAATTAACCCTCCTTCTGCAACTTATCTTCCAACTCATTATGAGCCAGGGAGTTGGCAATATCAAGTTGCAGAAAACCTGGTAAAACTGAATGAATTATCATAATTATTTAAAATTTAGCCCTATACTTCAATAATTAAATTTATTTCTTTTCTTTTCCTTTCCCTTTTTTAGGTAAAAGGTAGAGGGAATTATGAGTATAGCGAGTCCGGTCCACCAATTTTACCAATTGTAAATATAGAAGAATCTATGCAGAATAGGTCAATAGTATCATTACCTAATGTTGAGGGTTCAAATTCAAAAACGCTAATAACTTCATTGGACCCAAATGATCCTAATTCGGACAATATGTTCTCTGATTCGAAAGAAGTTATAATTCCTTTATCACCATTGAAAAAAGTTATTACTACTAATTCGGATAATGGATATTTACCGGTTCAAGATTCGGATAGTAATAGGATTTCACAGGCGTCATCTGGCTCAGGTTCATTACCATCCTGGGCTTACGCGTATTATACTCTTCCATCAGACAGTAACAGGGATACCCTTTTGCAAGATAGAACAGATGAATCAGACATAATCATATTGGATCCTTCAACCTCTGCGGCAGCAGGTGTTGGAACTCCTGATTATAGCAATAAGAAAAGCAATTCTCAAAAATCCCCATCGAGTCGTAGTAAACCTTCTCGTTTTTCATTTAAAATACCTTCTACGACAAGTTTTTATACATTATCACAACGAGCATATCATTACTCAAGGGAACCTTTTATTATATGTCCATTCGGTTCGGTTTTGTTTACGATGGGATTTTTATTTCCACCACTTTGGTGGTTTGGATCTTTTTACCCTCGACATTCAAAATCTACCACGGATTTTCGGTGGAAAAAATACAATAGGTTAATGTCTATTTTTTCATTCTTCTTGATAGCTGGTATATTGGTTATAACAATTTGGTATTTAAGATATTATGAAGAACCGGATGAATTTAGATTGGTATAACAAGAGTTGGACTTTTTTTTTTTTTTACCTTAACCTCTGATTTTAATTTTGGATTTTATATTTATATTTTGTATTTTTATTTTTTTATTTATTTATTATTTATTTATTTATTTTGAATTATTATTAGAAAAAAAAAACTTTAATAGATTTAAATTTTCCTTAATATTTTTTTTTTTTTTTTAACATTTAAACTTTAATAACGATAATAATTCGAGAAATTTACTCTTTACACCTTTTTTTTGTGTACATAATAATTTGATTTTTTTTTTTTTTTTTTTTTTTTTTTGTGCTGGACTTTGGACAAATTCCTTTTCTCACCAAATAGATAATTAGTACCCTTTTAGAATTAATAAAATTTTATTTATTACCGATAAACCTTTTTTTTTTTTCGTACATGACAAATAAAATTGCTATAAATATAAATATATATATATTGGAATTTCAAGCGTAAAGCGATCTTTTATGCTTCTTAGAGAAATTCGAAACCTTTGTTAATTGTAATTTCATAAAGTTGAATTATCAGTGAAAACCTCGATCCATTTTCTTTTGACGAGCATTCTTTCGATCATGATTAACGTGTTTTTTTCCATGAAACCGTTGACCGTGTGTTGAGAAAGCACCAGAAGCAACAGAATCACCATCTGCACCTTTTGCGTCATTAATACGATTGGAATCATTTACACCATTTGCGTCTTTAACATCTTTAGCACCACTTGCGCTATTTGCATCATTAGTATCATTAGTGTCAACAAAATGTTCACGTGCTCCGCCTTTTCCTCTATTTCCCCTGGTCCATCCTCTACCTCTATTATCTCTACCTCCTCTAATTTGTTTATATCCTCCCCTTCCCATATTATGTCTACCCCTATTTTGATTTTCATGCTGATGGGAAGTGCTAGAAGAAATTTCGCCAGAATCATTAAAAGGTTCTTCACGATTGCCTTTCCACTCGTATTTCAAGAGTAATTTATCTTTTCTCGGCTATAGAAACGAAATAAAGTAAAATGAAAATAAATCTTTTTTTAAAACCCCCCCCCCCCCCTCGACTCAAATAATTTTAAAGATATTTACGTTTCTCTGGAACATGATATACCATCCCTCTATTTGTTCATCAGTCATTTGTGTAATTCTCCTAAGTTGAGCGCGTTTACCTGACTTTCGTACAACGCTCGTCCTATCAAATACTGACGGATCTGATTGAAACCTTTTGATAAGTTCCTCTTCGTACATAATACCAGGATCAATCTTAAGTAAATAAAGAAAAAGGATTTATGTCAGTGGATATATACTTGTTTTTCCAAGAAATGATCCAATTACCTCTGTTTTATCACGTGAATTCGTGTCTGTTCTGTCATCCAGTTCGTCAACCATGTGAAGGTCGATTCCACGCATGTTCAAACCACTAGTATCATAAGTATCATCATATTCATCCTCATACATCATATTGTAAGCCACATCAATTATTGATTCTTTATGAGTTTCAACAAATGATTTATCATCCAACAATTTATCAACCGTACCACGACTTAATAGAAGAGAAACAATAATTCGAATTAAAAAGTAATTCAAAGCAGAACATGTGAATTTGCAATATAAACTGTATAATGACCAACTTCATCTTTCCTTTATGCATTCTAGATACATCAAGATTTTTTCCTGAAAACGCATCGAATTCATCATTATCAAATATGTTCTTACGTTGAGAAAGTAAGTCATCACCTAATGATAGAAATTTGAATATTATTAAAAAAAGTCTTCAAATTCACAAATATTTAAAAAAAAAAAAATATCGAACCATTTTTGTATTCAACTGCTTCCTGACTAAAAATGCCGTGTAAAAAAAAAAAATAATATATTTCACAAATAAGCTTAAAAAGTTACTAGTACTGCGAAAGCGTAAATCAATTTAAAAGCATATCATACAGTGCCATATTACGGTCCAATGATGCTAGATGTTCTGGAAGTTTCATTGACAATAATCGATCTATAACAGTTTCTACATTATTATCAAATGCAGTCAAACATTTCTCAATAAAGCCTTCTCCAAGATCAGGGAACACTTCTTGTACTTGCGATATTAAGTGCATTTCATCCTCATTGATTCCATTAGACTAAATAAAAAAATAAAAAGGCATGAATTGTTGTTAAAATAACTTTTTTGCGAACGACAAATTTTAATTATTCTACCTTGATAGTAGAATCAACAATTTTGGTTTTTCTTCCATTAAAACCATTAGATACAGGCGACATATGCCGCTTTTGCTTTTGATCTAATCGCATACGCCACGGTGCCTTATCAGTTTCTTGATTCATATTTTGCATAGATTCCAAGGACATTATTATATAATCAATTTCAGCATCTTCAGTGCGAAAAAATTAAGGAATACTATAATAGATAATTTCACATAAAAAAAAAGATAAATATAAAAATTTATAAAAGGATATCCACAAATTTCATTTTTTATTTTGGTTAATTTTCCAATTAAATCGAATTCGATTTCCACATCCAAAAGTAGAGGGGCATCAATAAGATATTGTACGGGTTTCTCTAATGGTGAATAATTAATCATAAACATAAATCCACTAATCATCCTATTTAAAGTTTCATTCAAATCTCCCAACTTTTCATCAGACTTTGTAAACATAAAAATATCTTCTTCACTGGATGTAAATCCTAAAGGGCTAAAATAACATGCATCTAAAGTATGATACGCTAATGAAATCAGAGCATGTTTTAATATGTTAAAATCACGATATATTTCTTGAGAAATAAATATATCTAATATTAAGGGTATTATGTCATCATAAAATATGTTTATTGTCATTAAAAAATCTTCTTCATCCGAATATCCGTTTTTGCTGAATATGTATGCTATAGATTTCGAAACAGTAAACAAACAATCTAAAGTGATAGATAAGTCTAAAATATAACTCAAATAAATCTTTGCATCTGATATTATTGAATCACAATTAACATTCTCACTCATGCGAACTTTCTCGTTCAATTCTTTAAACTTATCTTGGATTGCCTTAATAAAATTGTACAAAGTAATTGAATGCAATTCGAAGTCTTTCGTCAATTCCGGAACCGAATCCATTATATTGTCCAAAATTTTTTTGGTACAAGTAAAATTGGATTTTCCATAGGTTGCAACTAAATCAAGTAAAAATGGTACAGAGATCCAATTTTTACGATAAATTTCTCCCATTAAAGATGTTGAATTCCTGGACTTACTCGAAGAAACTTTTGATTCTGAAGCACGCAGCAAAACATTCAATACTTTTTTTTCTAATTCTTTATTGCTAAATTCATCGTATTTAACGTCACGAGATCTAGCATGAGTTCCAAGAAAAGTTTCAAGAAACTTGTGAAGAGAATTATTCTGTAATATTTGTTTTTGAAACATTGTATCTTGGAACCTGAGAAGCAATGATAGATTTGTGTTCCAAACATTAATTGCTTCTACCCAATCTTCTTCCATAAAGTTTCGAGGTTCGAGATCCTCAACATAAGGTGGAAAAATCAATTTGTCTGTTGTCATTTTTCAAGTTATCTCTTTATTTGAATGTTTTTTTTTGTAGTGCTCGATACACAAAAATTCTAGGAAAAAAGAAATTTTGTTTTTCTACAAAAAAAACAGTTGATGGCTACTTAAATTCTCTAAATTTAGCAATGATTTACGGATCATGCACAGTGACGCAAAAGTATTGATCACCTGGAAAACTTGTAATAAAGGTTACCGCCAAAAATTTGAAAAAATCATGACTGCAAACCACATGATTTTATTAATTATGCAACCAAAGTATAAAACAATTAAAAATATTTGAACCGTAAAAATACAATATTAAATTTTATTTTTATTTTCAATATGGGTCAAAAAAAATTAGTAAACATCCTCTTTCCGAAGTAGAATCTTCTGATGATGAAAAACGAAGTAATAAAAAACAAAAAGGCCGAAAGAGCAGTGAAAGAGAGGAAATAGACCAACGTAAAGAAAAAAGACAATCAAAAAAACCAGTTTTGATTGATATCGTTCAAGAAAAGGACGATGATGATAAAAGTCAAATAATCAGCATATGCATTATTTGTTTATATGTACAGTCAAACCTTGATATAACAAACCCTTGATATAGCGAATTTTTAAATCAAATATATTAAAATTCCCTTACTATAGTGAACTAGCCAATTAAATTCTTTAAAAAATTCGTTATAAACTTATAACGAAGTTGATATCCAGATCCTAGAATTCGTTATATCAAGAGTTCACTGTAGTCAGTATCCAAAAAAGGCATATGGAGAAAGAATTATTTTTAGTAAATTGATCACCTTTTCTAATGTGATTTCAAGCTCATCTGAAGTAATAAATAATCCAAGCGGAAGAGCTCTGACTAATATATTAAAAAAAAAAAATTATTATATAAAAAAATAATTAGATATATTATTTAAATCTAAATTTTATTATAATTATTACAACTAATTACAAAATAAAAACGAAACTATTGATTATAATAAAAATAAAATTCAATATATATGCTAAATTTAAATAAACTTGTTATTATTTTAACTATAATTTTAACTATATTAAGCTATAAACTACCATTTATTTCTTTTTTAGTCAAATGTAAAAATATATAATATACCTGCACAACTAGTATAGAAGAGAGTAATTGAAGTATTAAGAGGTTTAAATGAAGATGATGAATCCATATAACATAACTCGCCCGCCTGTTATATTTTTTCATGTACTCGACACATTAAATTAGTAACAATGCACAAAATAAATGCCTTTCTACTATTCACATTATATTCTTGTAAAACTGTTCTACCTCGATTTGAATCATTATAATCTTTGATAACTTCTGCTAAATGTTTAAATATTAGTTTACCATTATAACTGCCAAGTGTAGCTTTATGATATTGATGAAAAAGGTTAGAAATATAACTATATTCTGGATTATAAGCCCTATCCGCAAGTAATTCTAACAATTCCTGTTCATTTGCAGCATTAAGATAAAGTTCATCTTCATGAGTATATATTGCTAATGAAGGAAAATACTCATCTTTAAACAATTCTAAAATTTTTTCACAAATCTCTTTTTTAACAGATCGAAACTCCAGCAATTCTGCCGAATTAATGATATGATTATGTGTATATACTATGTTAATTTTTAAAGGATGGGTTTCTGAAAGTCATCAACATTCTAATCGAAAATAAATAGTTGCAGTACAACTTATATTTTGCATCTGAGATAATCGTTGATTTTTTGTCTCATGTTGACCTTGTTTTTCTTTACTTCATTGTTATGAATATAGTAGCGTAATTCTTGAAAAATTATCTGATTTTCTGTAATTTTATAACCTCTAGTTTCTGGCATTGTTGTTTTTTGAAAAAGATTGAAATACTATAAATCATTTACTTGCTGCTTCTTTATTATCAACATTTACAAAAACATCCAACTGGAAGTATGAAAATATAAAACCTTCATTTGTTTGGTATGGTGATAATTCCTTAAAATTATCAATTAAATATATATGATTTTGATAAAGTATCCTCTTCAAAGGCTTAAGTAAGTTCCAAGCAAAAATCTAAAAAATTTTTCTTTTAAAATATAATTTAAAGATTTAAAAATTATATTTATAAAAAGTTGAAACTTACATTTTCTGTAGTGATATTCATATTAAAAACTGCAGTAAAAGTAGTAGTGAAAACGGTAGTGAAGTGATGGTAAAAAGTGGTGGTAAAAAAAGGTGGTGAAGTAGTGATAAAGTGATGGTAAAAGTGATGTTGAAGTGTTGCTTATAACTGTGTTTAAAAATAATATTAAAAATATGCACAAAATTTCAAATTTTTCTAAATTTCAGTATATAAAAATATGCCTTTTATATATGAGAGAATTTTATTAATGGATTTTTATTAACTCTAATTTTGAATTAATAACTTTGTTGAAAATGAGTGGTCTTGTTATACTTTCAAGTCCAAAAGCAAAACAAGCAAAAAAGTAAAGGCCTTTTGAACAAAATGCAAAGTGAAAGACTAAGAAAAATTTTTTTTTTAAAAAAAAAGTAATATCTGATATAACGTATCTGTGATTAGGTTTCATATGATTATACATGTTATTGCTACGCATCTCAAATTTCTATTTTTTATTGGTTGAAATAAACAATTATCTGATTGTTTAATTATGAATTATAAAGTCAAGTCATGTGACTCGGTATAACCTGTCACACATTTTAGATTTACTGATCTTGATAAACTTGTAGTATGGCTTCTTGATTGACATTTCTATGAAACCCAAATTTGGTATATTTCTTGATAGACATTTCTGTGAAACCCAAATTTGGTATAATCATTTTGTGTTACTTTAATTAAAGTAACATAATACAAACGTTTTAAAGAACATTTTGATAATAAGTTTTAAATAATTAATGTGTTTTCTTATATGCAAATAATATAAATACATGAGAAGATTTTATTTTTTTAAAAAAAATCCTTTATATGTATTTCATATTATTTCATGTGATATTCTAAGATTGTATTATATTATTGATCTATTAAGAAAATATACCAAATTTGAGTTTCACAAAAATATTTATCAAGAAATATAACGAATTTGGATTTTCCAGAAATGTCAATCAAGAAGTATACTACAAGTCCATCAAGATCAATACTTTTACTACAGTGACATACTAAATGACCTATTTTCAATTCAATAAATTATTATTGTGTAAGTTTATTAAAATATTTAAATATATACAGTAGAATTAATAAAAAAAATTTTATTTGTTGCAAAGATATTTATATATATTATATTAGATTATATAAATTAAATAAATATAAACCTTTTATTGAAGAAGCCTAAAATGTTTTTATAAAATCAAAGAAATTTTATTACTAAAAAACAATTTTAATTTTTATTTAAAATTATATTTAAAGATTTTTAAAAGTACAAAATATAGATATAGAAAAATCAATTATATTTTAACAAATTTGTGATTAAATTTATAATAAATTTTGTAATTATTATAATTTATTCCTTTTATAGTTAATTAATATTTCATTTAATTTATAACTATTTCTATAATTAATACATTTGATTATTTAAAATCTTAATTTTAAAATTTATTTATGATTTTATAAATTGATCATTCTAATTAAATGATTTTTATTATTCAATTAAAATGATGTTTTTATAATTTAATTGAATGATTTATATATTAACTAAACAGAATGATATTTTTGATCATTTCTATTAATTGGAATTATATATTTATCATTTTTATTGAATGATTTTTATATTATTCAATTAGAATAATATTTTTAATTTTACATTTGAATGATATATTATAGAGTTTTGAATAAGTCAGGTTGAGCAAATTTTATCAAATTTAACTCAACTTGAAAAAATCCAGTCAAGTTGAGTCAAAAAATTTTTAAACTTTAACTCAATTCAACTTGAATTATTTTTTCGATTGAATGATAAATCATTCATTTTAAAGGAATAATAAAAGAATCATTCTGATAGAACAATAAAATAAATTATTCTAAAGAAATGATAAATAAATTATTCTAATAGAATGATAATGTATCATTCTAAAAGAACAATAAATAAAATTGTTCTAATAGAACAATAAAGCATTATTCTAAAGGAATGATAAAAGAATTGTTCTGATAGAATGATAAAATATCATTTATTGGAATGATAAATAAAATTGTATCTTAAGAACAATATTGCATTATTTTAAAGGAACAACAGAAAGAATTATTCCAATAAAATGATTAAACATTATTCTAAAAGAATGATAAATAAAACCATTCTGATAGAATAATAATAAATCGTTCTAAAGAAATAATAGAAAGAATTATTCTAATAGAACAATAATACATTGTTCTAAAGGAATGATAGAAAGAATCATTTTTATAGAACAATAATATATTATTCTAAAGAAACAATAGAAAGAATCATTCTGATAGAACGATAAAAGAATTATTCTAAAGGAACAATAAAAGTATTATTCTAATAAAATAATAATGTATTATTTTAATGGAATGATAATAAAATCATTTCTTAAGAATAATAATAAATCATTCTTTCAGAATGATAATTTAATCATTCCTTTAGAATGATACTTTTTATCATTCTATTAAAATAATACATTATTATTTTATTAGAATAATACTTTTATTGTTCCTTTAGAATAATTCTTTTATCGTTCTATCAGAATGATTCTTTCTATTGTTTCTTTAGAATAATATATTATTGTTCTATAAAAATGATTCTTTCTATCATTCCTTTAGAACAATGTATTATTGTTCTATTAGAATAATTCTTTCTATTATTTCTTTAGAATGATTCTTCTATCATTTCCTAAAAATGATATACTATAATTTTATCAGAATGATTTTTTTATCATTCTTATAAAATAATAATTTATCGTTCTATCAGAATAAAACTTCTATTGTTCTTTTAGAACTATGTATATTGTTTTATCTGAATGATTTTTTTATACTTTCTTTAGTTAAATTTATATTCGAGTTTAGCTCAACTTCAGGCTCGAGTTTTACTTAAATTTGAGCTTGACTTTGTACTCAAATTTTTATTCAACTTTAGGCTTAAGTTTAGCTTAAGTTATCTCGAGTTATATCAAGCTTAACTTGTAACTCGACTCAAGTTAAACAAGTCAAATTTTTTAACTTGACTTGACTCAATTTAACTCAACTCATTTGACTCAAAAGTTAGTTCAGTTTATTCAGAACTTTAGACATATTTATCATTTTATTGGAATAATATATTTATCATTCCAATTAAATAATTATATATCATTTATTTGAAATGATATTTAATCATTTTAATTGATTTTATTATTTGGTTAAAATGATATTTTGATTATTCTAATAAAATAATGTATTTATTATTTATTTGAAATAATATTATTATTCCAATTAAATGATTTGTATATCATTTGTTTAGAATGATATATTTAATTATTTTAATTGAATGATTTATATATTATTTATTTAAATAATAATTTAATTAAATAATGTTTTTATCATTTAATTAAAGTGATATTTCATTGTTTTAATTGAATAATGCATTTATTATTTATTTTGTAATGATATATTTAATTGTTTTGATTAAATATTTCATATTATTGATCTTTTAATTTTATCAAACAATTATCTAAAAGTTCTACTATATAATAGTATATTATTATAATGTATTTATTTAATAAAATTATGTAGGTGGTATGCTATTAAAATTGAGGTACGAGACATAGTAAATCATATGATCCGTACCTCAATTTTAATAGCACACC